>VBVQ01002581.1:0-24012 GCA_011636635.1 Tetramorium simillimum
CGTCGTTACAGCACATATTTAAAGACACTGGGGTATGTCATACCCCCTGTGCGCTTTACGTAATTTTTCGGAGGTGTGCGCTTTAAGGGTTAATGCTCGTGAGAAGACGTTTTTTTTTACTACTTGATCTTTTTCCGTGAGACCAAAGAAACTACTGTTACTTGTCGGGGAGTTTAATATCCAGTTGCACTAGCGTGCAAATAAAAGGAAAGAGAAATAAGATTCCATAACCGGAAGCTTAAGCTCTTCTTTCGATTAAATAGAGACGAAGCAACAATAGCTTTAACTAAACTTCTTTCACGCTGTACTCAATTACAGAAATAATTCACGTGGATCATTTTCATCAAAAGTCAATCGATTTATAAAAGAGCAATAGATATCCAATTATCGAGGCGCGCAACGGCAATCTTGTCGGAAGGAGGACGAACGTTTTTGTCTATTTGTCAGTAAACTATTTATTTGCAGCATTTTCAATAACACGATGCGCTTACCATGTTTATCATTGGGCTTACTTCAATAATCAAAAGAATCAATTGTAAAATTACATAGAGATGTTTCTTTGCGCTCAACTCGATGATTCGGATATAGATGCACACTCTCTGTCTCGCTGTTTCACCTCTCGTATCACGCGTGAGTACACTTGACGCGAGATAGTGCCGTTTTTTTTTATTTCGGACGACACATTTAGGTAAGATAAACGTACAGAATTACGCCACTGACCTGAATGACGCCATCGTAGCTTATTTTATGCGCGTAATATAACACAAATAAATAAAAATCTCTAAATGTCATCGGAAAGCAATCATCAAAACGTGTGAAATAGTCCTGTCTAAGTAAGTATACATAAATCTAATGTGATCTCATAAAAAGTGGTTTTAAAAATTCATGTCAAAGATCTGTCACTTTTAACTATCCATGATTAAACTTATTCTTAAATTGTTACTACGATAATGTAACCTATTAAATAATAAAATAAAGTAATTTTGTGTTGTAGTACAAAGTGCTTTAGTTTTGTACGATTAATATGTTTAAAAGATAATAAAGGATAATAGATAATAGATAATAGATGTAATAATTTAATTTCTTTTACTGTAATATTTATACTGAAAACAGATCAGATGAGATGACGTCATTTGGTACATATTAGTGGCGTAAATCGGAACATTCTAGAATTTCGGTGGCGTAATTCAAGACATTTACAGTTCAAACTTAATTCTTTTATAAATAAAAATATTTTTGTTTATTTTCAAATTTCATATGTTTTCACTAATTTGCAATATTAACTTTAGAAATTTATAATCTTATTTTATACCACTTTACTTTTTTTCAAATAACTTATGAAAAATTAGTCTTTGCTTAAAGTGACGTAATTCCGTACGTTTATCTTATACTATGTGTATACGCTCTATGTAATCATAATCAATAATAATTATAATCAATGTAATCATAATCAATAATAATTATAATCAACATTTATGAAATTACACTTCGTTAAATTGCTCGCGCAAATTAAATCCTATCTTTAAAGTATGTAGTTATGTAGTTATGTAGTTAAACTTCTCTGTTTAAAAAAAAGAAGAAAGATTGTTAAAATTTATTATATTTTTGGATCTTTTGGTTCAACAGTAGTATTGCGGCTGTATTTCATAACGTCGTCCGATCGTTATAACAATTATCATGTACGAGAACAGCTAAAACGGAAATTCTATTTACGATTAGCAGCAATTATTAACCGAGTGACCTTAAAGCGATAATGTATTTAAAATGAAGTAATCCTAATAATGATAAAGTTTTGTAAATTGTAGATTTATCATTACATTTCCAGTTTATACCTGATTGGATTCAACGGTTAGGTCACTGAATTTCTTTCTCATTCAAGAATGATTATATAATTTTGGACATTAATTTTAAAGTATCTTTAAACTTAGTATACTTATTTTCCTGTAATATTCTTAAAGTAATTCTCCGAATATCCTCAAATCCTTTTTTTCCAATATCCGCATAAAGCCATTATCATTCTATCGGGAAACCGCCGCCAATTTCTTTCTTATATCAGAAGTAATGAGGTCGAACGAGAGATCGCGTCACATAATTTTGCAGAAGTGAAAATGAAATTTGAACCAATAGTCGGTCTATCGGCTATATTAATCTTATGGGAATTGAAAAGCTACACTTTCATTTTATCTGAAAAAGCGACTAAGAAATATAATCATGATAATCTCTTATATCTATATGTTTATAAATTTTTGCTAGAACTTATAGAATATTCCTTCAGCTTGTACATAATTTCTTGTCATGTAACAATATTGTAGAATATCTGGAACACATATATGTATAGCGAAACGAACATAAATGGTATTTTTAAAGAAATCAGCATCAGCTAATTAACAAGACAAATTTTTATAAATAATTTTCTAATAATAATTGCTAAATATGTAAAGTAAACAATATAATATATTAAAGATAATAAACATGTATGATGTTTATTGTACAAATTTTTACAGTTAATTTATTTATCAAGTAAATAAGAAGTGAAGTAAATAAAACGATTTATGAAATAATTTTTTCTCTGCTGTTTCAAATTTATTTTTCGATATTTTTGCCCATATTACGTTAAATCTCTTTAATAAACAAATCGAAATGCTTGTTTTAATGATGTATACGTGCGAAAAAGAAAACTAGAAATAAAAAGAAAGAAAAAAATTGAAGCAAATTCAATTTTATGCCAACTTTTCCTTATCGTCTTGTATACGCTAATGTGTTTTGCTGGTAGTTGTGGCGTGAGATTATACAAACTCTTAATAAACAAATAAAAAAATTCGCGTACTCGGCGATGTAATATGTAATTCATCTCATTCAAATCCGGTAACACAACGGAATTTATTTTGCTCGTGTTTACTTTTGCGCTCCCCACGTAGTTTCCAGCATTCGCGGTAAACTATAAAACCATTATAAATAATAATCATCGCCCGTGTTTATTCGTTTCGCAGCACTGTACTCCGCACTTGTCTCAATGTTTCAGAATAACTTTCTTCCGCATATTGCTTTGTCACTACTGGAAAACTTTTATAATCGCAGGCGAACTTTTTCAAACAATCCTCTACGAGTTTTATTGCGAAAGCAAAGAACGTATCGCACAAAGCGTAACATTCAAAATCAAGTTCAATAGGTACAAAACGCCTAAGATTAAATATTTAATTTAATATGTTGTAAGTATATTCGACATCTTCAAAGAAAAATTTTATACTATCAAATGGAAGAACAAGACAAATTTTCGGAATTAAAAACGAACTTGAGAAGAAATGATAAAATGATTCTTGCAAAAGAGAAATTGTTTTCAAACGTGCATGTAGAATATTATCGTTACGTTATTGCTTACGTAGTATTGTTGCGTTTTACAAAATACCAAAGAAATAGAAATAAGATTTTTCGAAAAGCATCTCTAAAAAATACTAGAAAAGATAACCTATTAATTATTTGGGCAATTGTTTGTGATTTACAAGATTTATTTACATGTTACAATATTGTATATTTCTATTATAGTATTGTACTTTGTAAAAGTGTAAGTGATTTCATTTATAATAATAAATTTGCTCACTGTCTAATGTCGAATAAAATTCGTACATATATCACTTACAATATTGCTTTCTCGAGATTTACGCGTCCCATACAATACAAAACTTGTAGATATATCATAGCAATATTACAACAAGATTGCAATTTTGCAGCAATATTGCTAAAATGTAACTGCAAATTTTGTGCTGTATGGGGTAATGGCATGTAATGATAAAAGTGAAGGAATGTGGCGCGCATTGTGAAGATTAAACGTAGGAAATCGCTTTAAAAAATTATACGCGTGAAAATTATGTGGAAGAATAGCATGGGTGTGGGAAGGTAGACGCGCGTCGGCCAGTGCCTCGAGCGTTCATCAATTGTGATCAATCGTTCGGAATGACGCGCGTCGCGCCGGGCCTCATATATTCCGCGAAATACATGATCGATAGAAATTGATAGAAATTGACAGATTGACTACAGAGGGCCTACAGGCAATTTAATTACACATGTGCTCCCATGCTAGCGAAGGATTTGATTGAATCTGCGCTAATTGATTTTCCTTTCTGTATTTCATTCGGAGAGAACGAAAAAAAGAGAGAAGGAAATTCCCTTCCAAATTTTCAGTTAAAAAAAAATTATCTCAAACGCGTCAATCTTTGATCAACTGACTTTCTTCGATCGTCGCGTACGTTGGATTTTTTTATCGCTAACTTTATTATTTTTGTCCAAGATTTTCCGTTTTCACGACATTCCTCAAACAATTTTACGTTACCACGTACGTCAGTCAGGAGTCCAATCATGACAGTTTTGGATGTTGAACTTCTCTTTTCGTGTTTGCCGACATTCTGCCGATATTTACAGAAGACGGGTATACTATTTGCGGAGTTATTTAGATGTAGAAAATTAACAATTTGAAATGTCGTGGCGTTTATCTTCCGATAATTCTTGCTAATGATTTTCTCCTTGTATAGAAACAAACGTAAATCTTCTTAACGAGTTTGTAAAAATAAGAGGTGCAAGAATACAATCAAAGAAAACTCAGGGAGAAGCAGGTTTCATTGCAGCCATTAAAGAAAATCACTTCACATACAAGAAAACGTAAAAAAAATCACACCACAAAAGAAAATCGTTAAAAAACCGGGCGGATACAGAAGAGATTCTGCATATTATGTCGATACTGCGATTAATTTTGTACTTTGATAAATTCTAATTTATCTCCTTATAATGTATGTTCAGTATATTACTTACAGGTGATTGCTGTGCTTTTCTCGATAAAGATTAAGATGTAATAAGAAAAAAATATGTGGCAAGCAAAAAGTAAAACTGAGATTTTTAATTTTCCGCATCATTAATTTATTTCGTCCAACAAAGATTAATGAAGCATTAAATAAACTCTCTTGTTGCCTGTTTAATTTGGATAAATGTTTTCCAATAAATGCTAAATTTCTCTCTGAATTCATCTGTAACAATACTGGATGGTAATCCAGTAATGTGTTCCAGTGAACTTGGAGACACAAAAGAATTATTTCAAGTGCATATTCTTTTCTCATCACACATAAGCAAAATATCCTATAACGTTAATAACTTTCTTTAAATCTGAACCATTTTCGGCTGCAAATAAAAAATTCGAGACATAAATGTTGACCTCTTTCAATTCTAATACAAACAGGATAAATTTTATTTTTCTGATTGTGCATTGATAATAAAATAAAATTAAATATCTAGTAAAATTAAGCTTAAATATTGAACAGAGAAACTGGAAGCAGTCTTTCGAAGGCGATAGCGTCAGCATATAGACCATTTTTTTTATGACTATTGACCGTTTTCCTTTTTATAAATGCTTTTAGCGAGAGAGAGATCGCCTGGATTTGATCGATGTATTTGCTTGCTGCATGCAAATATGATAGATATACATATATGTATACGTACGTGCTTATGCAATGTTGACACGGATATGCATCAGGATATCCAGCGCGAAAGAAACTGCTAGGTAAACATACGAAACTTTCAAGAAATCACAAAAAGCAAAAAAGATGATTGACGGTAGAATTAACTCTAATATTTCTTTATTGTGAGAGAAGATGCTTGACTAAAAACGATCATAACAACTACAATTTATTAAGAAGAATTTTCAGATAACGAGATCCTTCCTTGGATAAAACTATCCTGTTATCTAGAAATACATTATAATTTATGCAACAATTTATAAAGCAAAAAGGAGATATTCGGTGAAGTATTTGTTTAGTACTGTTAATTACGAGTATTATAAACGGGTAATATTATAATTAAAAACTAAAATATACATATAACTAAAAAATAAATTTTGTTTAAAATAATGGAACGTCACTCTAATTATAACTTGAGTACAATTTAATTTAAAACTAATTATAAATAAGACTTGTAACAAAGCTCTCTACTAACAATTATACAATTGAATTGATTATTCCAGAGAAACCAAATAAATCAGACAGGAGGGTCAAAAATCTTCCTCTCGAGTAGTTTGCTCTTGCCGTCATTAGGGGAAAATGTTTTCGCTGGATAGACATCTCGGCGTAAGTGATGATATAAACGTCTACTTATACCGTACATAAACGCCTTGCACACTTGCGCGACAAGTGACAAACAAGGATTTAGTTCTCACAGCGAGAACACTGAAACTTCGCACTTCATGGACATTTGCAGCGTATCCTCTTGTTTTGTGTTAACAATAACAAAGTAGAGTAGAGCAAGCTTAAAATTCCAATGTTACAAGCAACGAGCACCGTGCTTGCAACACTATGCCATCATGGAGGTTTACAACTACGCTACAACTATTCTGTCACTGCGACTGCAACATTTATTATAATGGACAGTGTTACGTTGCTTGTTATGTGGACTTTGCTTAATCATTCATTAGTTGTTAAGTAAAATTACATGTAATCTTATCAATTACTAGTCTTAATTTATTAATTGGAACTGTCGTTTAACTGTCGTAATTTGAATAAACAGCAAAATGTCGTCGTTGTATGTTCGCATCTGTCGATTTTGCACCGATCGGGTTTATTCATTTCTGAAAATGAAATCATCAATGCGCGTTGGCCATACTAATATTATAATCCGAAACAGAGTATCCGCGAAAGAAAACTATCCTGCGACCCAATTGCCCGCGAGATTTAGTGCCACCGCAAAAATTTGCAAGTCTATCTGTTTGAAAATTGAAGCTCCGTTTTACGCCGCATAAAGCAACTTTACGCATGTGGAGTGCAAGTTTGATAAATCAATTCCTTGGTACATCTTTTGCCTCGATGTGCATTTATTGTTCAAGCTTCCTGTTTTCATTTTATTACGCCGATCAGTTAAGAATGTTCTGGCAATACAATCCTAGCCAAAAGTTACTTCAATGTGAAATTGATAAAATTCTATGCTTTTAAGGATTGAAATATCCATTCTTCCAATATTATGTAAATGTCTTAAACAATATCATTTAATATATTTGGCACCACAAATGTATGATATTTGTTACATTTTGGCAGTTGACATGTACACTATAACTTTTTTTCAAAACTTTGCATTGTATTTTTATGAATAACTCGATAATGAGACAGTGAATCAATTAAAATTTTTTTTAAAAACATTGCTCAATGTTTGGTTTACTTACAAATAAAGTTTCAGAATATTGGTAATGTTGCTTCTTTATTTATTTTATTTATATAAAGAGAATAATGCTGTTTTTTTCATAAGAATACATATAAAATTAGAAATACAATAATTCGTGAACCAGTTAGAGAATCATCCTCAGGTTTTAACCACTTGTTCAGATAACAAATAGAAACAATCTATAAAAGTTCCACGATATTTTCAATGTAACACTGTTAGCGCCAGAACATCCTTAAACAGCCGATCTGATCGAAACGATATTGCAATAGACGGCAATAATTTTATTACGACAGCATGTACTAATAATTGGGCCGAGATTCGATAATTTATTATAAATATATAACATATTCAATTAAATAATGTAACAGAAATAAATTAATTTTTATATTTTTAATTTTTATATTTTTATACTTTAGATTACGTTTTGCTGCAAAACGTAATTGGAAGATTCTTTATTTCAACGTTCACTCATGTTGCAAGCTTCTCTCGTATAGTCGTCATGTAATTTATATAGTCGACGATATATAAAAATGCAAAACTTTTGCATCGGTCATGAAATTTTTGAAATGTTTTACGCTTAAATGATTTATCAAAACGGTCAATCACGCCTAGGAAACGGTCAATGTCATACTGCAATGTACATATATAGGTGACAATATAAAAGATTTTTCTTTTATTTAGTATTTTTTTATTTTTATTTCGACGCATGTAAATTCGATTAACTGACACATGTACGCGCCTGTGAGCGACGTTTGTTCCGCGATTTGCGAAATAAGTATATTTAAGTCGTCTATGATAACATGTGTCGCATTTTAGCTATAATTAAATATTTCCGAGTATAAATTTTGAAATAGAGGAAATTTGAATAGAGGAAAGTCACCAATATTGGTACACCAGTTTCTTTTTTAACAATATTTCTTAAACAAAAGCGAAAAATAAAAGTTTGATAGCAGAAATACAAAATAGAAGGTGTCTTCTACCAAATGGTATAGTAGTCATTATAATACTATTTCATATTTTGTACATAATTAATATTTTCGCAACGCATGTCAAATAGAGTGTCTGAGAAATTGGGCTCCAAATTTGGAATATGTATTTAAGGTTACAATAAGTGAGATAAAAGTTGCCAACTATGATTATATTATTGGATCTATGTTACTATACCTTTTATTCTCACTGAGAAATGTACTGTTGTACAGCGATTTTATGTTTTAAACCCTATTATGAGAAAAAAATAACATGAAAGAGAAAAAATAAATAAATTAATAAATTAAGTAATAAAATATATTTTTATACATTAAACAATTAATTTTATAAATTTTAAAGTTAGAGCAGAACATTTTGAAAATAAAAGCAATTTTAAACCTATGCTCTGTTCTTACGGAGAAATATGGACCGCTTAACGCTATACAGCGATTTTATGTTTAAAACTGCACTATAAGACAAATATGACAGATAAATATGTAAATGAAACAGTTCTAGGAATTTACAAATGTATAAAATGTATGATGTAATAATGTAATATTATCGATAATATATTCCTTATTGTTTAAACTATCCAATTTGTAAGAGAAAATTATGCAAATTTTATTTTCGCTTTTGAATTTGTTTTTATCAGATTTTATATAGAAAAAACTACAAATGTATAAACTAGGGGTTTCTATTTCTTTAATTATCTAAAGAGACCATGTTTTTATCGGTATTTATACATTGTAATTGTTTAATTTCTGAGAAATCTGGGAGTGCCGCTTTATGGGGTCTGTGACAGTATTGACGACTTTCTTCTATATTTTCGCGAGATGGTCTTTGATGAGAGCAATTTCCTGCAGAACCTTACACATTTTCAACGTTTTTCCGAATGTTTTATACGTTTGGGTTAGGAAAGGCTCGAAGAGCTCGATTTTCGATTGATACATTTTTGGCGCTGTATATTTCCTAAATGAAACAACTTGCCTGGATGAATTATTTCTGTCTTTTCCATGAAGAGAATCACTGCATCTTTCCTGCCAAGCATTCCATCTTATACTTTCTATCGTAGTCTTAAATCTCGCGCGACGGTATTTTGGTATATGATTTAGATGTTTACTGCTAATTAGCGGAAAAACTAGATTTTGAGGAACCATCGTTTCAAATTACGATATACATTACCTTTTACAAAACTCTTTCCACAAAGTTCTTTCCTCTTTTAGTTGCTTCACGACTGGGAGATGAAAAGTAATTCTCTAATTATCCCATAAAGAAAGAGGAAAGTTGAATCTCATTAATATTACAAACTGCGATTATTTTTCTAATTTGTCTCCGAGACGTTTTCACATTCGTTTATATATCTTCAAAGATATTCCAAGTGCCACTCGAAATTTACTGGGAAATTTATAATTTACACAGCTTTTGCTCATATTTTCTTTTACCATGTAAATTAGAACTTTTTTTTTAAACTAGAACTTAACAAAACACACGCGTATAAATGCACAACTTTGTTGTATATCCCATTATTATGTATATATTTTACAAATAATATCATTGTAAATCGTCATGATGAATAAACTTTTAATGGACTATTAGTTATTTTATATTTTACTATTATATATTTGAGAATGTATTCTTTAATGTAGGTATAATAATAATTAATTTTATAAAATTTACGTTAACACATTTAAAAACAATCTATACAAAGATACGCGCTTTAATACAAATACATGAAATACACATGTGCAATACATATTCATTCAAATATACATGTATGGATATAAGTCCACACATGCAAATGCATTATTCCACAGCCAACGTACATAATAACGTATGATATATGTGTATGGGGTTGTATAATATACATACTGCATACACAAACAAATACTTTACGGTGTGCGCAGGTGTGAAATAGGTGTTTTCACGTGTACAAAATCATATACATATACATGTGAACATATTATTCCACACTCAACATACGCAACAGTGTGTTTGCATGTGTATGGGTTTTCAGTGGATCGTATATGTACGTATGGATTTCTGCATAATGTATTACATATAGCGTATGCAATTACATGCATATGGCAGTGTGAAATGGTGCATGCATGTATAATATGTCCAATCGTCTTTATTATGATAACAGCATCAGATTTGTAATTATGGTTTATGATTTATAAATATATGAGAAATTAGTATATTGTCTGTTGTTTCATTTATTTGTAATGTAAATAAAAAAATGTATTCGAGCGAACATTGTGCAAAGATTGTTTCTTGTTCAACAAAATTCGAGTGTTACTTGTAAATGAAAGCAAAATAAGGAGTTGAGGAATTTGTCGATCTGAAAGCGATAACGAGATAAATCCAATAATAAACTCCGATAATAAACTGAAAGAAAACTTTCCCCTCTCCAATTTCTCCTCTTATTACTCTCTCTTTCTCTCCCTCCTCCCCCTCCTTTTTCCTTTTCCTCTTCTTTCTCTAGATCTTTTCTCGCTCTCTCTCCCACTGCGCAAAGCTTTTTGAGTTTTCTAATTAAATCTCTCGTTTGACTTAATAACCGAAGCGTCGTGAAATAATGTTATTTTATCATCATCGAAGAGATAGATTTTAATTAAAGAGTGTCTTTAAAAAGTATATATACTATATCATATATATATATATATATATACATATATACAAGGTGTTTTAAAACTACCGTATATCCTATTAATAGCAGAGATTTCTTAAAATAATATTTTATTTGTTTTATTTTTTACATTACTTTATCCTAGTTATTATACATTTATCGTACATCTTATCGTATGTTGGTTTTTATTTATTATTTTTATATACATATTTATGTTTTGTTGTACATTACATTTTCTACGTTACTTCTTTATTTTAATAATAACATTTCCAATTTTTTATATAACAAATTTTAATAATAACATTTTACAATTTTGAAATTATTATAAAACATAGTTTTTAGTATATATAATAACTGCGATTGTTTATGCGATCTGAACGAAGAGTCGAAAACGCGTAAATAGCGCGGGGTGGAATATTAAGGATGTATCGGAGGTACAATCTTAGATAAAAGTGCAATTTATGAAATTTGAAATACTTGAATATTTATACCTTAGCATAGTAAATCTAGATGTAAGGAACTTGAACTATAACTGGAGTTTTATTTTTACTCTTAGAAAGGTATTTTTCATATTATAAATATTTTTTCCAACATTATTTGTGATACTGATAGCATATTTTTGTCAATTTATAATTTATTTCTTTAAAACGATATAGTGAAGATAATTTAAACTTGGTAGATAGTTTCATCTATCCGTATACTAGATGTACCAAAAAAACATTGGTACCATTTCTTCAATATTTTTGATCTTCAAGACCGTCTCTTTCCATAAGAATACGTGGGAAATCAGTGAAAATAAAAATCGTTATTACTCAGAAACTGTTTAGTGGATTTGTTTAAAGTTTTTTTTGCAGCACATCAGGAAGACTAAAGAACAAGCTCATAAATTTTTATCGACTTGGTACTATTTCGAAGATTGCTCAGATACATCCTTAAGTTAAATAGTTGATACATTTTTATATCCGATTTTATATTCAATAAGTATTTATTACTAGAAACAGAGAGTCAATTCTAGAGAAATGAAGTTAAAACCTCTATCTAGTTTAGAAGCGACTGTAAAGAACGAGACGTATGTAATAAACCAAAAAAACAAGACAAAATTAAAATAGTACAAGCAAAAGGAGAGGCACCAACAAAATTGTTGCCATGAAGCTTTCCAGAAATAGAGTAAGAGTAAGAGTCTGACAAGATAAGATATAATAATACATTAATAACAATAGAGTGTGACGCAAGCCAATGTAGACAAATGAGAGACGCAAAACACGCATAAAACATTGAAATTCGATATGAAATTCACGTGTGATTATTTACTTACAGAAGATAAAGCATGTGCACGATAACGGTTGGACCGTGCAAAGTGCCGCGCAAGAGCTCGCTTAAAAAGCGAGTGAAGAGATAAAACGGGCAGCAGCGGCGCGAAAAGAAGCTAAAGACGAGGAGGATTTGATGGGAAGAGAGGCAATTGGTTGTATTATCGGACTGCAGTAAAGGGAAAGGAGGCGCGGAATTTAGTAGAGTGATGTAAAGGAAAGGATAAAAGATCAAGGTACTGGATAGGTATAAGAGGGATATTAGAGGAATGGAACTTGGAGTTTAAGTGTAGAAAGTGCCTAAGATGAGAAGTATTGAATCGTGGCAGAGAGAACGCCAAATAGCAAAGGAAGAGCACGGAACGTAATTGCATTTTGACCCATTCGTCGCTGAGACAGGAAGAGGAGATAAATGGTTATATTTACTAATACAATAGGAGAAACGAAGGCAGGAATTTTGGGTACTCTGAATACGCGCCAACAGCTGCTGCTTAAGAATGCTATGATTTGAGCTACCGTTATATTCCCATTTAAGTAGCTTTTATGTACTCGACACACATTGTAAAGAGGCTCTTATTGTACCACAGCCATGCACCGGGATAATACGATCCAGAAGCAACTGCAATTTAATTTCTGTCTGTATACCGGTAGTCATGCTAATATTAGCACGTCGTTGCTTAACACCAGACTAAAGCATATGTATAATTCCCGTCAACGAAGAACGCTAATGCTTCCATATGGAGTACATATTTTATCAGTTCTTGTTTCAAAGATTCAGCAGATTCATGATGCAGATTCATTTTTGTGCCCTCTTTTTCGTGGTGCAATTGTAACTCCTTTATTACTTCTAGTGCATCTCCGCATCCAACCAGCTTGTAAATTATGTTGTGCTAACATAATTCCTCTTCTTTTCTTCATCTTCTTGCTGAATTCTTTCAACGATTTTTTCAAGTAACCCGCATTTCAGACGTTGAAAGCGTTGACATAGACAAAAATGTCATCACAATTAATTTCTTTATCCAATCTGTCATGATTTTTTTTCTAAGAATGTGTTATGTAATGTACTGTCATTCTCATTCTATTTGTTCTATATTTTAGAGTTTAAACTGTAGCAAAACGGGTCGGATTTCAAAAATGTTGTAAATTGACTCTCAGCTATCTGTTATTTTATTTTTCTCGCGCTACTGCTAGTAATTTATGTACATGATTCCTTTTAATCTCAATTTTTTCTTTTCACTAAGCGAGGACCTGATTTTTATTGTACGGTCAGTCGATCATGATTTATATCAGAAATAAACATTTTTACAAAAGGTAATTACCAATCTGTTTTTAACCCCTTTGCTCACTGTGAATTACGTAAAAATATCTCCCTTCTTTTTCTTCGTAGTGTTAACTGGAATTAATTTGAAAATAATATAAATACGTGGAAGTATTCCTACGAGTCAACAGCATAATATTCAGCATTCGCTAGCAATAGTCGACCTCTTTCTTTCGCTGTTCTCGGAACGCTCTTTGTATCTGTCCGTATGTTATCCGGCTCACGAGAGCCAATCTTTTTAGCCTTGCCAAACATTACGTTAAAGCCTAACCGAAAGAAGAGCACAAATATAATCAGACACATTAGAGTATGACAAAAAGGAAACTTTTCTTATTAAAATTTATAATTGTAGATTCAATGTAAGTAAAGTAAGAAAATTTTCGTCTTCAATATTCGACAATAAAGATAATAATGTATCAAGGCTAATGTATGATCTGATTTATTTTCATATTGATGCCCAACTTTGAAAGGACGACAGCTTGTGATCGTATATTTAATATTTAATTAAGAAAATTTCATTTATTGAATAAAAAATAAAGAGGGGTGGTTAAAGGATCGATTTTTGCTCTCAAGAGAAAAGTGACTAAACTTCAAATTATCTTAGTTTGGGTCTTCGTTTAATAAAAATAATAGTAATCCTGAGAAATATGGGGACTGTCATTAGAATAGCCAAAGAGGGTTGCATTAAGCAAAATATTTTTTATTATATTTTTCATATCTCGAAGAATATGTTTTGTATTTAATTTGTCTGACTTTTATTTCTTATGTATTGATAAGCAGCAAGACCTTAACTTGTTAAACGGCGAGCATGCGTAAACGCAAGCAGAAAAGCATTGATTATCCCAGATACTCAAGCAAAGTACCATCGATAAATAATATTTTATTTAAGTTGCGTATATGCTCTAAGCATTCGAATTCTATTAAGTAAAAGTATGTTCATGTGCTACTTGATACAAGAAAGAGAAATTTGTTTCAATTATTGGGTATACACATTAGGAGACATATTTCAGTTACAAGGTTGTACAGCGAATAATAAGTGCATATTGCACTTATGTGATTGCATTTGATTGATTTTTTATTATGCTCCGTTTTCAGGTAATATTTCATTTCCAGCTGATTTCTTTGCTACCTATTTATTTAAAGAAAATGCATCAGATGATGTATGATGTGCGTGATATTAGATGTCCAGCATTATATCAAGTGTCGCTTCACCAACAGAGAATCAATATATCTCTTAACCGATCTAATAACTTAAAACAATGTAAATTAAAAGCCATCGAATTTTAGGACCAAACATATTCTTTAAACCGTGACATTCATTTACAAGTTTGACGTGCATAATTTGTTCAATTACAGAATTATTACATCTAGCAGAATTATTACATTACGAATGATAGTAGTGGTAATGGTAGTGATAATGTACTTTCGTAATAACTTTAGATCATAGTCGAATAATTTACTCGCGCGCAACAGGCAGTTTAATTCATCCATTCATTTCTTATTTAATTAATCTCTGAGTGTTGAAGTGAATCAATCTTAAAAGTCAATCGTTTAATCTTATTAATTACGCGACTCGGTGAACAGCTTACGCCGCGTATAAATGTAAAAAAGGAGAGAGATTAGTACAATCAGAATTCGCAGCAATATTCCAAGGGGTTTGGAGTGGGCGAGTTCTTTCGAGTACTCTCGAAATTACATTGAAGAAAATAGTCTTTCTATTCACGTTGAAGGTCAAGCTAAATTATAACGGAAAACTTTATTCATAAGATCGTCCAAGGTGGTCGTCTATAACGGCTGAACGAATGAAATTTTTAATTATTTAGATTTTCAATCGATTGCTTGTGATCACGTTAAATAATAAAAGTGTCTTTATTTTTTTCTACATTAAAAGTTAAGGGATTTCTTTTAATATACTAAAATATATTTAAAAGATTTATATTTAAGAAACGTCATCGCTGTTGTCGTCATTCCAGCGTCCGGTTATAAATCGACATTTCAATATCCGCGTACACCCACACATATTACTAACGCTTGCACCCACGTACTACCCTCAAGCACTCTTCACCCATGCCATTCACCTGACCGTCCACCCAATCCAAAGACCTCAATACATTCCGATACGTCTCAATATAGTCCAACACACCCTTATCCACTCAAACACGTTATCGCCCATTTCCATTTTCCCCGATCCACACTAAGCACCTCAATACACCCCGAATTATTTATGAAACGCTCGATACTACAAAATGCGTCAGGTTGCCATGAGAACTACCTTTGTAAAAAAAGTTAAAAAGAGAATTCCAAGTGTGTGTCCTCACTCGCTTCAAAATACCTATTGTGCGAAATAATATTGTTTTAACCTATTTTTACTATAAAAGTAGTGCTATCAATCGTCGCGCCAATTGAGTAAAACATAAATTTATACACATTGTAAAATTGAATTCTCTAAATTACTATGTTTATTAAAGTAACAGAACGTTTTATGTAAAAAATCTTAATAGATCTTGATAGATAAAGGCTCTAGCCGAATAAGCATATGAAAATTGCTTTAACTCAATCTCAAGTCTAACATATACCGATAAATAGATAATATTAAATTATATTTTCATGCCAATTTTTAAGTTCTTATCCCATCATGTAAATCAATTACAGCGAGAAACGTGATTTTTTGATTTTATTGTTTTTCTCTGTTGTATTATTATTTAGAGTTTTAAAACTCTGTAGATTGTACTACATTTTTATAACAGAAATATAACAAAATTTCTTTCCAAAAGCACACCCTTAAAATTCATAAGCAATGTTAAAAATTTTAATTCGATTTCACGGAAAATTTGGGAGGGACGTACTACTTTGAAAAAAAAATTTTTTTGGTACCTTTTTCATCAATTTTTCAAAAACCGCTTTAATAATTTAAAAATATTTGGTGCGACAAATAAGAAAAAATTAATAATCTACATAATCGTCTTCAATTTACGTGTGAAACCAGTAATAATAATAGACGCAGCTTCTTCGAGGTTACAATTATTATACATAATAACAGGATCATTCTCGATGAGTACCATAACCCGTCCTTCTCTGGGAGATTTCTAAATTTCAATTCACTTCACCCAATGAATCATAAAAAAGGTGTCGTTATTGGGTTAGTCGATAAAACAATTACTCTTTTCCGCTCATAATTTCATGAGAAGAATCTTAATGCGGTGATAGAAATGCTGTTAAATAACGGTTATCCTTTGGATTTCATTTCAAGACTATGAACAACAGAATAAAGTTCCCCCTCCTTTTTTGGTTTCCTATTTTTCATCCTCTTGATTACTTTTCATTCCTTCACATTCAGTCCAACAATGATGGTAACTTTCAGGTACGATCGGAACTTTAACTTATTTTTTCACTAATTAATTTATTTATTTATTTATTTATATTCAATTTTTTCTATTAATACTTGACGAGATCTACGTTTCTTCATTTTAATATACTGACAATCCTTTTTATTTTTATTTTTATACTTGGACTATATTCGAATTTATTTGACGGTTCATTAGACCGATCAGCCTGAAACTATCATCCCGAATCGCCTTTGGGTAATACAGAGATTCCAGCTTCCTGTCTCGATGCCCAATAATAGGAAGTTACATCGATTGCGAGATGACACGAGAATTAGCACAACTATCATATCGCATACAAGAATTAGCGTAACAATTACATACAAAAACGGCGTAACTATTACATGTTATATCGATTATTATCTTTTATACATATATGAGGGTGAATCAAATATAAACCGGAATTTTTTTAAATTATTGAAGCATTATAAAAATACGAACATATAAAGTTTTTTTGTTAGGTAATTTTTTGATTCCGCTATCATAAAATGAAGGTGGTCGTGACTTTAACCAATTATGCGAACACTTCAGCACTAGCATCGTCGTCAAATTTCTGTTCCCCAAGTGTTTCTTTTAGTGGACTAAACAAAATCTAAATAAACAATACAACAGAGAAAAACAATAAAATCGACAAATCATGTTTCTCGCTGTCTCACTGTCTAACTGACTTACATGGTGGGAAAAGAACTTAAAAATTGGCATGAAAATATAATTTGATATTATCTATTTATCGGTATATGCTAGAGTTGAGATTGAGGTAAAGGCAATTTTCATATGCTTATTCGGCTAGAGCCTTTGTAAATAAATATTTCATGTAAAAAAAGAAAGCTGTCTATCTATGTATGCACAAGTAACAGGATGCGTCAAGTCTAGTAGCACCAAATTTCTTGCATAAAATAAAATATTCTGTTATTTTAACAAGCATAACAATAAAAGAATTAAGTTTTGTGAAGTACATAAACGCATCATGCTTATTTAGTACAATTCATGTAATTACTTTTATAATTAAAATAGCTTAAAAGTAGAGTGTGGAGAATGTAAGGAATATTTCTGAATTCTAATGGAATTATATGTTACAAGTTTTTTTTTAAAATGCAAAAATAATTAAAACACAAGATGGCATATCTGATATAAAGAATGCAAAAAATAAAATATCTTTAATATAATAACGTATCGTTGAATTGAAATTGAAATGTATCCTATTGCATTGCGATTTTCAGAGTTGTAAAATATAGATGTAATAATGTTTACAACAGGAGAAAATAAGAAATCGAAAATATTATATTCCTTGCATTCTCCATATCCTAATTCTACTGTTTATTTTAGATTTTTACCATCTGATTTCATTTTTGTATTTTACGACTGCACAAAAACTTTTAAAAATAATTAAAACATATATATTTAAATAAAAATTAAATTGAATTTCATATACATATATTTCGCTTTTAAAACGAAAACTGGACACGATAGGATTAACAGCGTATAATGTAGTCTCCCGAAAAGGAGAGTTTGTATTTATAAACGCCAACAGCGTACTTGGCAGCGTAAAAATTTGATTCTCTTTTTCAAAACCAGAGTTCCGTCGCGCGTTTATACAGCGCTTAAAAAGCAATTTTGCGTGCAAAATGCTAATATCTAATCGGATAAATATCCGTTAACTAGATTTCTAGAGTACTGAATCTCGCGTAAAAGGTTGGGATAGCTCGTAGTATATAATTCCAATGTAACCATCGCTAAAATCCAATTAATTTAACGACCAAGTTAGCGAAATAATTAGAGCGACGATAAAGACGCACTAATGCTCTTTGCGATCGCATTGTAATGCTCGCGATTTTATCTCGTTAACAACATGTTCCAAATTTGATACAGCCCAAACAACATCGTTTGAGAACTTCCGTAACTATTTCCATTACAACACAGTCGCTATTTAAATAATCGATTCCAATCAATACTCACGGGCGATGAAGCACTCGCGCCGAAACACTCTTATTTCCAATCGGAAAACATCGTCGTAGCAATAATGTGTATGTTGCCTCTCATTTGCATTTGAGGCAAAACGGGGGGGGGGGGGGGGGTAGCTGCTGTGAAATGTCGTTCTAAAACCATTTGAAATCAGCAATTTACATGCATCTCTACTACTGCAAGATTACAGTCCGGACTTGTATTACGCTTCCTTTTCCACAGAGCGCGATAATGACTCCCTTCGAATATAGATGTACACTTTTAAGTCTTCCCTATTCGTATCATTCATTCAATTGTTCTTCCGAGGTCTGTTTCTACTTTGAACCAATAACACTGTAATAATGATACTAAAAGAGCAAAACAAAAACAAGTGGATATTTAGGCCAAATGTATCGCACTATATATTAATACTTTTATCAATTACTAATGCATTAATTGATTGTTAACATTTTTTTTACAATCCTTTATACATATATATTTTCTCATAAATGCTAGTATTAACGTAAAGTCAGCATCTGGTATTAATTTTCTAGAGGCAATAAATTCGGAATTAGAGCAATAAATCAATAAATTAGCATTTAATTATATTATAAGTATACTTTGATAATGAGAATGCTAGTTTAATAGAGATCATGATTTTGCAGAAAGCAAAAGTTGATCAGGATTGTGGGATAAAGAGGAACTGTTGCTGCGTTTCTCCATCTGAAATTAAGGCAAGGATATTCCACACGCTTGCGTAAAGTCCCACATCCAGTGATCGGAAGGATACCAAAAGCACCAGAATGACGTCACAAGACACGTTCAGTTCCGTAGAGGAGAAAGATCTGATTAGCGCTGGACCGTCGTTTATCTATCCCAATTCCACGTGGATTATCAGCGATGCTCAGCCAGCTGCCACATTTCTTTCCTTTTTCATAAACTTTCCCGGCAATTTTTCACCCTACACTGCAGTAGAGGTAAGCGAAGCAAAATTACCTATGTAACTGCGTAGCTATCGAAAAAAATTAGCTTCCTTATCTGATAAAGTGCCGACCTCGTCGGCACTTTACACTCCGCAAGAATAAATGAGTGAGTGAGTGAGTGAGCGACAACATTTATTACTTTCTACAACAAAATTCTTTTCTTGTATAAACATAAAATTACTGTCTTCAATATATTAATGATCTGAGATATCATAATGTTTCCGATTCTTATCTCCAACGGTGTCCTCTATTCCAAATATAGTTTTTTACTTTTTTCCTCTTAATTGTTATTTAGTTTGACAAATATGTAATTTTGCAACTTTGTTTATTTCAATCGGTGTAAATTTACAAGAAAAACCGTTTCTGAGTCTAAATAAATATTTATCGGAAAACTGTTCCAATATGTAGCATCAAGAGTGATTCACGATCGAAAATACCGCGTATGTCAATATATACCGTATATTGTAAAGAAGAATACACAACGTAATAAATATGAAAAATACTTTGAATATTTTCTGTTTTAATCGCGTTACGTACGTGCGAAAATATAATTAATTAATATAAACAGCTGAATTTATTTAGTCAATGCAATGTTCAACTTCTCCCGTGTTGCTCCGCGAATAGATATTCGAATTTTTTTGAAAGGTAAATAGACGTAAAATGCGATATTTCAATAAACAGATTTGCCCTCATACGTCAATTTTTTGGCAAACACAATTGTGTACAATTCATTATATTTTTCCTACGTGTTTCCTTCAGAATTAATACTGACATGTGAAAGCTTGTGTGTGAAATCAATGTGTCCGCATGTTAATAGAATTCGCGTGTACCGTATCTCTTACAATTAGAACATACATACAGAGAGACGTAAAGATACGTTTGTTACGTTGTTTGTTGAACAATCTCTTTTGACTTTGACGTTCCTCCTCATCAGTTTCACAACAACAGCCGGTAGTGAGCTTGAAATGCAACAATACGCTTCGTCATATATTGTATGTACGTGAAAAAATTGAAATTGCAATGTCATGTCATTGAAATAGAGTTGAAAGAATCTGCGCGTGCATCACACGGCAATGAGTAACACATGGAAATTTTTTGTAAAAAAAAATGTATTTCTTATTTAGGCCTTCTTTTTGACCGTACTGCTCCTCCTCATCACGTTCCTGACGATAGCAGGCAACGCTGCCATCTTTTTCATCATCATATACTTCAAAAGATTTCGGCGCTCCAACTACTTAGTGATTAGCTTGGCGATGAGCGATTTGCTGGTCGGTTTGGTGGTAATGCCACCGGCAATAATCTACCAAGTGTCGGGCGACTGGTACTTTGGCTCTATTTCGTGCCACATTTGGCTCAGCGCCGACGTGCTCAACTGCACTGCCAGCATTTTCAATCTCTGCATGGTTTCCATAGACCGGTGAGTTAATCACCGATATCCGGAAAGCTGAAGAGAGTCGCACAAAATCCGGAGTCGGATTTTCACGAAAATTCAAATCGAGCCAGTTGATTAACTTTCCTTCTCTCTCTCTCTCTCTCTTTCTTTCTCTCTCTCTCTCTCTCTCTCTCTCTCTCTCTCTCTCTCTCGAAAAAGCACTTCAATATTGCAGAATGTAAGATAACAACGCGCATTATGCTGTGAAAACGTAAATCGGCCCGTGGTCGACTCGCCCATTGTCGACAACTTTGGTTAATTAAAGGTTAATTAGGGTAGCCGTTCTCATGTTGGTTATAATGTTAATGGTACAAGACAAAATGTTTAAACGGGATTAAACGCGGGCTGAATGACGGGTTGACGCGGCGAACATTCTCAGTTTGTAGTGCATTAGCGGGTTATTAAAATGAGGACTGCAAACGTGTTACGGCACGGTAACGTTCGCCCTTTTATTTTATGGGACACTGTAGTATTTACCTTTCCCGATGAGTTGCCTGTTTGTCGGATTCGAATACGCCATTGTTTCCACCAACAACACCGCGCTGTTTTGCAATCTTGTTTTCGTTGTCTAAACGTGTTTGTTGCCGATAATTGTGTGAAATCCCAACTCTTAAAGCTCTAATAAACTTCATCTAATCGTCGAAGAAATTGTCGATACACGTCGAGAAGCGCAAAACAAGCGGGAAAGCAAAAACAAACGTTTCTGGGGATCTTCGTAACCTTTTTACCATCACCTCTTTAAACATAATCATAGAACCAGTTTTAGTCCACTTTATTTCCATGCTAAATCAGCTGACACGTAAAGATACGGAAACCGTCAGGAATCTCATGTCTCACTTTTGTGTTAAAGATTCTGGCTGATCACGAAACCGCTAAAATACGAAAGAAAGAGGACAAAGTTACGGATGGGGCTGTACATCGCCATCATTTGGTCCCTAGCGATGTGCATTAGCCTCCCGCCCCTTTTAACAATGGGAAATGAATATGAAGAAGTACAAAACGGCCCGACGCTCTGTGCGCTTTATCAGCATTTTATTTATCAAATTTACGCCATCGTAGGAAGCTTCTACATTCCACTACTTGTCATAATTCCGGTTAGTATATTGAAAAAGTATGCTTATATCTATAAAGCTATGAAATTGTTTAATATGATTTGAAATGATTTTTATGGTTTATATATTAATTTATATATTTTTGTGTTGCACTTTCTTTTTGCAACTATTAAATTTTTTAATTTATATATATATATATACATATATATATACACAATACATGTGCGAGTTATATGTATGTATATATATATCTATGTAGATATTCAATTAGTCACCGTATCCGACAATTTACCTGCCATGTGATGGACGTTGAGCTTATCGCATGATATTTGCAATGAAATATTCGTAGTGAGAATGACCTGCAATTATGTCTGGCACACAGACGAGTTAACGCGAGCGCTGCACGTGACATTGGATATTTCTAGCGATTCTACTGCGAGATTGCATTCTAATTGATTTACTTGATCGCGTGCACAGCAACACGACGGTTCACGTATATATTTTAATTGGCGAATAATATTTTATATGGTCAAATTTTATTCATCACGCATATTCTCATGTAACATATATGTATGTATAACAAAACTCCTATAAACGCTGCGTACATTGTATACGTGCATGAGTACATGATTTTGTCTTTGTGATGGATAAAAAAATCGCTCCTCTATTACTATAACTACAATGCAACTAACAATGCAAATAACAAACGATGAGTGCTTTGATAAATTGCCGTAGCTTGGGATTGTTAGAAAACACGAAAAAAAAAACAATTTTATTCGCAGCGATGTAATCTTAAATCTTAAAGATTATCATAAAATTTCAGCCACTTTGCGGATTTTTCTTTAATATTGTTAGAAAACATAACGACTGGTATCGCTAATTTTTTCTTTTAGTAGTTACTCAGACTATTAAGATAAATGAAACAAATCAATTCTTTCACGTACTCTGCCATACATGTAATAAAATTGGCTTGGAGTGATATTTCATCCATGCTAGGCTTTACAAGTTAATGACGGAAAGTATTAAAGTAATTATTAGAGCACATAATAAATTTAAGAAATGAATCTTATTGGAATGACACAAATTGTCATTAATATTCTGTAAACGAACGAAATTTAAAACAAAGTTGCGCCGAGATCCATTTACCTTTTACTCGATATATTAATTTATTCATATGTCATATTGGAATTGGCGACTGTTTTCAAATGTCTTTGTATTGGGTGTATGTAATAAATGGATTTCCAGCACAAGCATTGCCAGGAAAAATATTGAATATTGAATTTTCTACGTTTTCTATATCTTCTATAAACTCTCCTACAATATATCAATCTACTACAATATATAATAATATCAAAATGCAGAAGGATTCCGCATCATGGCGTAATTATCAGACGCCGTCAATGACGAAATTTACGCTAACGATAATGCAAATTATATATATTAATAACGAATTATTCTGCGCAAATTGCTCGACCATTAAGGTTCACATTATCCATCAACATATACAAATAATTTTACCTGCGAGTTTAGTCTCTATTTTGTTAGCATGTATACTGTAATATTTTAAACAATTTATAAATATTTCCTCATCCGCTGTAACTCTTGCTCTTAAAATATTTCTTGATGTACTTAAACTGCGGCAAGAGATTACGAAAATAATATATATTGAAAAATCAGAAGAATCAATTTTTTTTCTTCCATAATTTTAAAGTTTAAAATCTTAAAATTGCATTTAACCCTTAAAGCGCACACCTCCGAAAAATTACGTAAAGCGCACAGGGGGTATGACATACCCCAGTGTCTTTAAGTA
>VBVQ01002582.1:0-23966 GCA_011636635.1 Tetramorium simillimum
TTTAATGTTCCGAATTGAACTTGTAATATTTACATCTATTTTAGGTGTAAATTCACACACTTTTTTTACAGTGTAGCTCTAATTTTCCTCATTTGATTCGGATTTCTTATTTAATTCAGAGAAATACAAAAACAAGATAAGATTATTTTGTCATTCTTATATATTCTGGCCAACTTGGATTAAAGTGGTATTTATTCATTAAAAGATAATTATAATTTAATTACACTGCATTACATTAGCAACCTTTTAAAATTTATTTTTATAGATATTTATATACAGATATTTTAAGTATAATAATACCCGGTGCCACCGAACCCGTCGGTTCTCGAGGCGCACCTCTGTGTCGCGATCGTTGTAATATATAATAAGCATTATATATATCTATATATATCAATAGCTGTACTGAGTTGCACTAGTTCTGCAGTTCAGCTCAGTCAGTTCAGACGCCGCGTAACAGTTGTGCTCTTATGTTAAAAAAGCGTACCTGGACATTTCCCCACCACTAGCCAGGGCGACGACGACGACGATGACGTTTCTTAAACAAAAATTGCCCATTTTTAGACTTTTTAAACTTTACATCGCGATATCTCCGCTCGTAGTTCACGTAGAATAAAAATAAAAACACTTTTATTATATAATTCGATTCCAAGCTTTCGATTAAGCCTATTCAAAATTCGGTCGGTTCAGCCGTTAATGTGATCCGGTAATCGAAGGATTTCTCAATACGACGTCTCGCGTATAAGAGGCACGGCCGTGTCTCGGCGTCCCACTGCGCGTAACTTGGCGCGCGAGACACTGCCTCTTGATGAATATCATTTTTTATTTAAACAGCATTATCACAGCAAACAGACTACAGTAGTGGCCAGTCAGTTAGTTGTTTTAATGCATCGGTTTTAACGTGTCTGTTTTCGGGAGACACAGCGGTATTTCCTGCCAAGTGCACGTATTTACGATTTATAAACAGCGCGACAGGGATATATTTATACTCGAATCATCGTGTTATACAGCAGTTGTGGCACGATTGTTATATTTAATAAACGGCCAAGTAGATTTTTAATAGGCTTAATTGATTGCTCAGAGTCATATTATGTAATAAAAGTGTTTAAAAATTTTTTCCTACATTGAATATTAAGAAAGCAAAAAATTTTTTAAATATATATTTCAAAATTGGGTAATTAATGATTTTAAGTAACGTTATCATTGTCATTATTGTCCCATTGTCCCAGTATCTGGTTATAAATCGCCATTTCAATATTCGCGTACACACCCTCTCTTACATTCTTACTTATCTCTACTCACGTCATTGACTTGATTCTCCCCCCTTCCCTTCTTGGGAAGACTTCAATACACTCCGATACATTTCAACACACCCTTATCAATCCAAACACGTCACCATTCATTTCCTCGAAACCACGCCTTCCATTCACGCAAAATAACTTGACGTTTCTAGACTTGGCATGTCTGTATAAAAAAACGATTTTTTTCTCTACATGAAACATTTGCATGCATATCTAGCAACATTATCTAACAGCGTTAAATCTTTTGGTATGACATGTATTCTGTTATCTTGATAAATATAATAATGAAAGAATTAAATTTTATGATAAACACTTTTCATACAAAGTTTTTTTTTCATTAAATATTTTATTATTTTATCAAGTATTCTATTAGGTAAGATAATTAAATATTATAAATTCACGCTCAGTTGGCGCGACATTTGATTTAATAGACAAACCGATAAACATGCAGCTTTACGTTATATCCGGTTCTTTCATGCAACTGCATTACAAATATATACAAATATATACGCGCACATGATGGTGGCTACATTGTTAGTTGTGTGTTTCGCTATGCAAATTCGCGAAGCAAACCAGGTGCAGTTAATACTTTTGGCTGTCTCCTCTTCGTTTGTACGATGGCACGTGGTTACATTTGATAATATTTATCAAGTGCAGAAAATCGTCCAAAAGCATAATCCAAAATTATACAAAACGATCACGTAAGTTATTTTAACGTGAACTGAAAATTTAATTATATTCATATAGTTATATATATGTATAATAAGCATGTGTGTATGTACTTCATATGACGAATTTATGGAAGAAAATATAATTTTTTCTCGGTAGGGCGTATATACGTTTATAGCAGAATATAAAACAAAAAGTAAGTATAAAATACGGAAAATATGAAAATAAAGAAGCAAAAAACACTAAAAGATTTCCGATTAAAAATAATCGGTTGTTAAATGTATAATCTTTCGGGGATGTTTTTCTCAAGATAAACATTTTTATTTTTTTATGTATATCTCGTAACTTTTAAGTGAGTTTGCTAGAGTAATGAGATAGATATTTCTTCTTACAAAGTTTCCATAAAGTTTGAAAATCGTTTTTCAAATTTCGTCTTATCCCGACGCGAGATGTAATTAGATTTTATCCGTCTTATTTAACTGGCGCACGTACGTAATGCCTTTTTAATGGTATAACATGTTTTAAAATGGTGTATTTCAAACTGATTTACTCAAAATATCAGTGTAACGACAATAGAAACGATTTTTCATTCTACCGATTTATAAACGATTATGTCATATTTAGAACACAAAAGATTACGAGAAATAAGTTAAAGATGATAAATGTACGAATAAAAACTTTGTTAAAGTAAAATCTTTAGATTTTTTTTAAATAAACACTACAAATTGATAGATTATTCTTTTATATTATTTATTCATACTTGTCTTTTATTTATACATTTTTATATTTGAATTTCCATTAGATTTGCTATAAAATATCTTTATAATTATATCGCACTTTGGTAAAATAATCCGTCTCGAAATTTTATCGAGAGTGCATCTCTTTACGAGTTTCTAAGTTTTCGGTATTTTACATATACAAATATTAGATATAATTTAGACTTTTGCTACTCCGCTTATCTATATATTAATGCTGAAAACTATTTACATTTACATGTATTTGCCTTTGGACCACAACTATTAATTAGGAAACCTCCTTTCACTAATTAACTCAGTCATATATAAAGATAAATTTGTATCTGCGAGGAATATTTCTTGACTTCAATTATAAGTATCCGGAAATTCGCGCATTCGGTGCACGTGACGCGATACTTTATGATAAAAGAAACAATTTTTTCCTTTAGCAAAATTCTGGCCGACAAGTAGTTTTCGCAGGCGAGCAGGTTGAAATTAACGAATAAACGCTCTTATCCATTCTGGACGCATATGTAAATATTACGGTAATAAGCTTTATGAGCTGAGCGTCTTATTATTCTAAATATTGCACACATTTACGCAAGATAATGAAATAATATCACTAAATGTAAAGAATAATTTACTAATTAAATGAGAATACGTATCCTGTGCAAGTGCCGAAAACTTGATTTATTGTGTAATAGCGATTAAAAAAAGGTAAAATATTTGAGTTAAGTTATTATAAGAGCTTATCTCTTTATTTTATCTCTTTATTATCTATTTATTTTTTCACTATGAGAATACAAAGGACTTATCCAAAATTATTAATTTTTAATATGTTATAAGAATTATATAATCATAGTTATATCTGGTGAAAATGTAAATAATCCCAGAAACTACGCTTCTATTAATGATTGTCAAATTATTGATTTCAAGGAAGTCTTTAATTAGAGATGAAATATGTTACAGGCTATAATTGTGATTCAGACAAACTGTCTGGATTAGCGCACTTCTGCGAGCATATGTTATTCTTAGGAACAAAAAAATATCCTCAGCACAATGATTACAACAAGTACATAACGCAGTACGGTGGTGAAAAGAACGCATATACAGGCACGTGTATGATTTCTTTATAATTCCGGTGAAGTTGGAAGGCGCTTTAGATCGCTTTGCGCAGTTTTTCATGGAATCACTCTTTGAGGAGTGCTTTATCAAGAAAGAAATAAATATCACAAGTTTAGAATATATAGAAAAGTTAGGAAATAAAGGATGTAGGTAATAAAGAATTATTATATGAAAAACCAAAGCGAAAATGCAGTTTTCATTCTTTCGAAAACTGCCCTTTCGCTGAGGGGGGGGGATTTGTATAATGTCTCTATATTACCTACATTGAATTTCCTAATTAAAGAGTTCTCACACTATATGGTATTGTAGGCGACGGAAGAATTAAAGCAGCCCGATCGGATTTGAACTCAGGATTTCTCGTTTCGACACATAGCAACTCTCACTGCTAAGGCAAACGCTTCTCTTGTTATGTTATTACTCCGTTCGCTTATCTCGACTTGGCCTAACGACCCTCAATATTCTCTACAGCTCTGACAATACATTTCGTCCTCGAATGTCCCTGATAACTCCTCTCCGAGTCCATCCTCGACCCGTCGTACAAGACTGCTTCGCTGCTTCGACAAGACATTCCCCCTTTGAATGTCGTCAAATGCACCACCTTGTGCATCCCCCTAAAAACCACCTTAACCCTCCTTCTGGATCTCTCCTGCCCGAGGATACGCGAATCCAAGCTCATTTCTGAAGCTGTAAGCGACGGAAAAATTAAAGGAGTCTCGAACGGATTTAAATTCAGGATCCCTCGTTCCAAAAGGCTAGCACTCTCACTGCTAAGCCAAACGCTCCTCTTGTTATGTTATTATTCCGTCGCTCCGCTATTTCGCTTATCCCGACTTGGCCTAACAGCCCTAAATATCCTCTACAATAATTAAAAAATTTTTTTATAAACAAAGAATACATTTAATTTAGTCGGCGCAGAAAATGAATAATCTCTCTCACACGAGACTTTTATTTATATGCCAAACTTATTCGGGTATTTAGCAATCTTCAAGTTACTATCCTGTCAATTTTTTCTAAAATATTTAAGAAATAGAATCGAAATATAAGTGACTGAAGATCATTGTCCATCAGATTTTTCTCTAATTATTCTGCCCATTGATTTGTCATCATTCATCGAAATCAAACTGCGAATCCGATATATAAATGATATCTACCGTATCATCGTCTGCCGCTGACTTGTAGTAGCAGAAGTTACAGTATTGACTTTATGATTTAATCTCATTTCGAATAAGCTGTAGACCAGTGGCTGTTAACTTTGCTAACTTGACGGTTAATTCAATTTCCTTTGATTTATTCAGTGATTCTTGTTACATGCCGCACATGTGCTATGTGAGATTAATTTCCCGATGGACGATTTCCGTGACAGATTTCAGACGCCTGTCGTAACGCGCGCGTAATGGCACGTAAACGCATTAAAATGCATTAATTCATTATGAATTTTCGGACGCATTACGCGTTCTGCTCATTGTAAGATTTAATAATTCCATCTTTCACGCGCCGTTATTATTCGCTATTGCGTTACCAAGCTCGCGAGCGTAATGGCTGAAATTAGATATTTTAACTCTGATTAATCGAATCAATTAGATTTAATGTTCCTGTAATAGCGAATTATGAAGCGATATTCTGAGCAATAATTATTCAGCAATTATTAGTCAACAATTATTATCTTGCCTTTTACATCGTGTAAAATAATTGCTACCATGTAATATCACTGTGCTTCATATAATGGGTACGTACGTGCTATTTTCATTATCCTTTTGATAAGTAAAATACGAGACCCGATATGCAGCGTATTGTACAAACAAATCTGCCTCGCGGCTTGCCATTATAAAATGAATTCTTTATTACTTTATACGACAAAGTTTCGTACTTTATCCGCGAAGAAGACCACTTCACTCACTTCAATTTGAATTGCTCCATATATCGTAGATTGTTTCCTGCTATGTAATTATTACCTAAAAGAATTATTACTAAAGTGATTATGTAGTACTTTTACTTTTTAATTCCCGTTCTCTTTTAGTATATATCTATAATACTGTGCGTAA
The DNA here is from genome assembly GCA_011636635.1 of Tetramorium simillimum. Lineage (NCBI taxonomy): Eukaryota > Metazoa > Arthropoda > Insecta > Hymenoptera > Formicidae > Tetramorium > Tetramorium simillimum. Next base: position 5,869 of record VBVQ01002582.1, read on the forward strand.
AATAACTATTGATTTTTATATAAGTACACACACACACACACACACATACAGACACAGCACATTTTTAAATATTACATTAATTGAGAAAAAGAGAGATCGGAAAATAAACTATTTTTATTTTAAAATATACAATAAAATAAAGGTAGTTAATCTCGATAACTTTTTTTTATGTAAGATATAAAAGCTGAATTATAAAATAGACAAAAACAATTGCGCTCTAAGCAAGAGAATATATTTAATTATTTTAAAAATTAACACTGAAAAAGTTATAGTATTCTAACATGTATCGTAATTTCAAGTTTGTAATGCGATCTACGTGGTGACCGATAATAGGTGAAATGAAATTACAGCTTCAAACTTGTTTGCCATCCAATTAATTTCTTCGGCTGTCTTTCGCCATCCAACTTTGCGTTGTCGCTTTGCCACATCCGATCGATATTCGGTGCATTACGAATTCAGATACGAAGAGAGAAAAGAATATTAGCGCGGATTTATTATCTCCATATGGCTGGAAAGCAAAAGATAAATAAATTCTCTATTTCCTCGTAAAATTTTATGTGGCAAACCGTATTTTTCTCTGTAAAATATTAAATTTTAAGTAAGGTACAAAATATTACATCTCGAAAAGGAATAAAACAATATTGCATCACATTCGAGTACCTATTTGAATTATATTGAATAAACGACGCCTTAAAGTTCACGTAGAATTAATTTTTATGCATTTTTCCCCGTACTGCAAATTATATACATATATGCCACTATTCCTTCGGGTATTTCTGGATAGGTTATAACGTCGACTGTTACATCCATAATTCCAACAATCCTATTCTGTAACTTTTAACGACAGCGTCGTTATAGTGTTATTGCGCAGTATACTATATGGTACAATCTTCGAGACGACACTACAACGACACTGTCGTTCGCAAAGTTACAAAATAGGCCTACAAGATGCTTTCGTTTTATGAATATAGTGGGATTAGGTGAAAGGACGTTACAGAACTTTTCTCGTGCATCAAGCCCATGAGCGCGAGCCTGCAGATGTGTTTGTCAACATCCCTCTAAGATGCTACGACACTTTCTACGAGAAAAGTGCGCTCGTCCGTCTTTATTTTAGAAAAGAACTTAATCCTTATTACTTAGAAATAGACTTTGTGCGATCTTACGAGAAAGAACGTGGAATGAGGCCAGCTAATTAAAAGAAGTCCGATTAGCGTAAATTAATTTATTATTGTGGACGAAAAGCCTCGAGTTTATTCACTTACCTTACCGTTACCAACTATATCATTTATGTTAATGTCAGTTAATTTTTTTTACAACTTTTCTTATAGCCTGAATAAAATATTGAGATATAAGCTATTTTGAAATTTTAACAAATTTTTCAATTTTTAATAGGGACATTGTGACGACCTGCGGTTTGGGCAAAAAATTTTTTCTAATTGGATCTTTTGAAACAAAGTATTCTCGACACCCTTCCTCACTTTAAAAATTTCAATTGCCCCATCTCATTATTTTAACATTGGAACCTTGCCCGGCCATTTACAACGATGACACGGTGGGCAAAAAGAGAGAAACTAAAACTTGAACATACGTGTTCGTGAGTGTATGAATGGGAACGAGAAATTTATGGGGTCTTTACTAGCATAATGGAGGAAGGAGGGAAGAGAGCCCCGGTAGAAAAACCAAGCGAGAACAAGATAACTTCGTTTTCAGTCACTTATACCGGGATAATCTGGTCGGGTGCTAGCTTGGATTTTATTAAAAGAAAGAAAGATGGGAAAAGGGAAGAAATAAGACTTACTAGTTGATGGGACGAAATCCCGAAAAAAGGGATATGATGGTCATAAAATTGCCGGATGTGTTACGAGCGAGTGGATCCCACCGATCACTTGAGTGTCCGTCAGCGGTATCCTCGCAAACAATTAACAGTGGGTGATGATCGATAATTGACCACTAAACTGAATCGAATGAGCATGATAGCTCAACAATAACTAAATTGCAACTGAACTGAAGGACCACAACAATTGAACAATAACCAGCGATAACCTGCGCTTTCGAACAGAGCTCTCAATATATGTATATCGACGAATCTGGGAGGCAGTATATAAAGAATACATATTGATGTTTGACTTGAATCGCTCAAAATTCTGGTGGCACCATCAAGAAGTGGATAGCTGCTTAGTTAATTTAACAATTGTTTGCATAAAAAAATTATCGTCAGGTGTTACAATTCTTCTTTAAATTGATCGAATGTAGAAAATATTCTATTGACAAGTAAAAATTAGAAGGAGGAACGGACAAAGCGAATACCGATCAATTCTTCATGGCATTTTGGATAAAAGCGAGTTTAATACCGAAACGTCCGCACCTGTAAAAAAAGTCTCTCGCTTTTGAAGCACAGGATATCCAATGTTGTTCCCTCTCTGCCGCGCCAGCCTCGTTTGCGAGTCCGGTTCTGGCTTCTGCTTTAGAAATGCGACTGCCATAGCCGGCACAATATCTTCCGATGCAGTTTCTTCCGGCGATCCGGGCGATGTCGGTCGTTGCTGGTTGTCCTGTTCCGATTTCTTGCGTGGCAGAATGATTGGCCCGGCGGCCATAATCCGTTCGGAGCTTGTATCTTCGCCAAAGGCATATCGCCGCTAAGGCCATTCCGTTGGCTCATCTGGACTCCCCTATTTCCGACGGGATTCGAACGGCCTCATGTATGATGCCTGATGACATCGTGTACGAGCGTCACGAATGCATATATGTATAAATTTGTCCGTCCGCAAAAGGGACAGATTAAATAAACAAATAAGTAATTAGCAAGGCAATTATTGAATTGCATATTTATGAGAAAGTTAATATTTAATTCACTTTACATTACGCTAAACGAGCAATTATTTGTCAGGCCACCTTTATTGATATATTTAATATAAGTCATTGTTCATGTAATGTAATAAATAATGCAAAACAAATAAGGAATAATTACAAAAAATTGTACATACTTTGAAAATAGTGCAAAAAAATAGTTTAAAAATATTATATAAATTTCAGTGGCACAATTTCCATTTCAATCATATTAAGTAATAAATCAAATCTTTCTAAATCTCGTAAAGCATATAAAATAGTCGCGTAACCCATAAATTCATTTACGTAAATTAAAATTGTCGTTGTAAAGATGGAACGTGATGAAACGAGGAAAAATTGCTTGAATTCCTTTCGTCATCTTAACACGGAAAAAAGGGACTTTGCCAAGAAAAAAATTTATATTTCGCAAGAGATGGTTGCATTAAAATATCACCCCGAAGGATCCGAAGAGTTCGATTTTCCTCGAGTTTTCTTTCTCACAAAGCCTACCGCGTGGCGGGAAATCTTGTTCTCCCAAAGCTTTCGCCGAGACACATTTCTATATAATAAACAAAATATAAAAGTAGTTGCGGAGTTGGCTTCCTTCAGTTCGAGAAATACGTTCCATGAGACTCTCTTTGTAACTTCATCGACTGACAAACTCGCATCTGCGTGATTAAACCTGCGATGAACGGCAATAAAGATTTTTATTTCCAAACGTAATTATTCTATCGAATGCAATAGTAAGTTTATTATTTACGTAATATAATTCTCGTTACAATTTCCTCTCGCGAGTATTACCAGAAATTAAAAAGGTTTACTCTGCTCCGTTATTATCGAATCGCAATATTCCACTGATAAAATACACAAATGTATATATCATCAATCCGTGACATTTAATTTATTTGATGAAATAATAAATGTAACAAAGTTAATTCCCTTAAGCCGATCGTCGGATCTTGATGTATTACGACGATGTCGCCGCTTGCTGATATTTTATGTATTAAGCGAAAAGAACGATGGAGTGAAAGCGCTCGATAATATTTGAATTTCAGTCGCGTGCCATTAGGGCTGCTAAATGGTGATGTACGGCAACGATTTCAATGATCCGATAAAAATGACCACGTAAACACTTTTCTTCTAACATTTCCACGAGCAAATCAACTGTCACTTATTTATTCCAATTTGAATTTATATAATTAAAAAAAAATCATATGTAAAAAAATATCGATAAATAATAATTCTTATTTGGATTAAAAAATATTTTTAAAAATTATATTATGAAATAAATAGAAATCGTAACTTGTAAACATGTAATTACATTTTTATAATCCAAATAACCTATATATATTTTATTTCCATTAAAATGTAAGGTTTAATAAATTTCTGTCCTCTGGTTAAAGTTTCAAGTTTTTAATTTCAAATATTTTTTCGCAACAAATTTTTTTTTAAAGAGATATTTGGTTCTGATACAATATCAAATTCTCGCGCTACTCAAAATATTATAATTATTTTAATGAGGGCTTTTGATCAATTAAATTAACGGAACTGTACGCAATGATACTGAGCTACGCTATGATACGTGCGTATTGCGTTATTGGAATTCATAATTACTCAATACGACTTATTGCGCTAATCCTCACATTAGCTGATTAATCATATTTGATTCATCTAGATTTGACAAACCATCAGTTAACAAAATTAAATGAAATTGGATTAAAATGCAACTAGAAGTATTATTTTAAAGCAATATTTACCAATTATATTTAAAAATTTGCATAAAAAGGACGATTTTGCTCAGGTATCTAAAAATTTAGTTGGATACAAATCTGAAAGTAATTACATTGGACCATTTACATATAGGATACAATGTTACAATTCGGGCATGAAAACATTTTATCGAAAAAGTCGTTTATTACAGCCAATATTAAAGATGCAAAGAAATGCTTTAATATTAAACTTGAAGGAGCTTTCCTGAGTCCTCTCACTCGAAGTAGCCGTCCTGCATTTCGATCATCGACTTGATCTCGGTTCTAAAGCGCCAGCTCGCCGTTTTCAACCGGACCCGGTCCATGGCCGCAAACGCCGCCTCGATGGCGGCTCGGCGGGGAGCCATGTCGGGGTACCTGGAATTGTTGGTAACCCTCTGACTACGCCTCACATGTAGTAGTCGAGAGGGTTTAGGTCGGGACTCGGTATTAGGAGGCCAGAAGTCCTCGGACCAGAACATGTCGACGTTATCGTAGAGCCAATTCTGTACCAAATGACTCGTGTGAGCGGATGCCCCATCTTGCTGGGAAGGCATACGGTCTCTATTCAAGGCTTCACCATCGTCCTCAGGTACCACCTTATTATTAAAAGTAGACGCATAATTAGCCATTACATTAAAAACGTGCATTTCGAACGTACTTTATATTGCTCTAATTTTATTTTCCTTTCTGATGTTCCTCTCTTCTCGTCGGTGTCGTTTTCATAAAAAAGTAAATTTTTATTGTTCCGTTTAATTGTTAATTAACAATCTCAGTTACGTGCACAAATACTACAGCTCGTTACTTTTAAAAGTAATATCTTTTTGCAAAGATTGATTATTTTTTATATAGCGCTCTCACACAGAGGCTTTCCAATATTTCTGATAATATTATTTCACGTTAAACGAATACTGTAATATGAAATAACTCAAACAAAATAATCATCCAAAATAGCTACGGTGTGAATAATGAATCGTTTCATTACCACTGAAACCACGTATATTTTAGAATGTTTTTGAAATGTTAGCGTTTTCGTAAAATGTGGACGAATTTTTCTCGTTTTCTCCTTAAAAAAGACCATTTATCTGTAAATCTTACGTTGTAGCACTATTTTGCATAAGTATACCTGTAAAAGAGTTGTATAATGTGGTACGTAAAAATCATGTATATCGTTACGTGATAATTATAATATTCGTCCCTAGTAGTTTAACTCAAGTTACGAAATTCGGCGACATAATGTTTTACTCGAAGTATTTTTTCTGGGTTTCTGACTTACATCCCCATCCAGGAGCTTTGTAACGTCATATTCAAGAGTGGTCTGGCATTCTGTTTGATGTAATGAAATTTCTATTGAACGTCAAGGCATCAAACGATGTGCGCTCCCGTATCAAACGAAGCTTTGAGCGTATCATTTCAATACCAGTTTGGCATAGACATGAAAAACGACAATTTTTTTTTAACCATGATAATGGCTAAACTTTAACTTTATACTCCCTACAAGCCTACTTTATCCCAATATCAAAAAAATTATGTCTGATACGAAATTTACATTATCCTTATGAAAATATTTAATATATTATTTGCAATTTCTTGCATTAAAATTTGGAAGAAATTATATGTATCTACCGTAAAATTGGCCGTATTTGATATAATATGGCAATCTTTAGCGATAAAAATATTTAAAATTTAATGCAAATATTTTAAATATCGGTTTTCTAAATACTTTACTTCAGCATCTTAATTCAATATAAATCTTTCTTTCTCTTTCTTTCTCTCTTATTGATGTTTCCGCTCTTGATACGGCGGAACATTTCTACGCTTGTAATCGACATGTATTCGTGAGAATTCATCCAGACTCGCTTGTTGCACTACTTGCAATTCGGTACAACGATTTCTCTGCTGTTTGCCAGAATTAGGGCGTCTATATATGTATACACATCGTCGGCAGAATCGCGATAAGTTGGTCAGGCAACCAGTAATCACACCTACACTAACCGAATCAATCGTCTGAAACTCAGACTCTCTCTCTGCTATATCTTAAATTAAATATACTTTAACAACCAATTAGTGCAATGCGAACTGACTTGAAATTACAAGTTTTCAAGCAAGGTTTTCTTTGATCAAAACCGAGTAGGATTTCTTCCAACGCTATATTAAAAATATTATTACAAAGGAGATAAGAGACATTCATATGTAATTCAGGTGTTTTAATGAGAAACTTGATGAGAAACGTTAATAAATTCAGAGCATTGCAATTTAAATAACGTACTATATTGAATAAAGTAAATGGAATTAATTAAATATTGTTAATTAATTTAATAGTTGTGATAGAGTGAGAAGTAAGATATAATGAAAAATTTAATGTAAAATAAATACAATAAAGAAACGTATATTATATTGTACTAAACTAAATAGAATAAAAATAAATCGACTAAACGTAAAAAGAGTAGTAAAGATAAAACCGCAGGTCTTTGCTAAAAAAACTTGAAAAAGTTGACTTTTTCGGAAAAAGTGTACTTTTATCCGATATGAAAAAGAAAATTTTTTTAAATGAAAATGCAATTAATAATGTTTTAAAGTATAATAAAAAATAAATAAAATTTCTTGCGTTATTTACTGTTTAAATTAGCAATCGGTGTGACCTAAGCGTTGCCAAGCACTCTAACAATAAATCACAATCTGCGTCAAACGGCGTGGAGAATCTTGTTCCATTCCTGGGAAGTAGCACTCTGTGAAGTCGATGGAATCCACCCCTTTGGGAGCTGCCTTGGAATCCACCATCGTTAACGATGTCTCCAATTCAAATTTGCTTAACTTGTCTGTAGGCACCGTTAAATTTTCTGCAATTTGCACAACCATCATCCCTATTGCTTCGGCGGAAATTGTCACCACGCTAATAGTGCAGCTAAGGATTCACCAAGATATTCAAACGTTGCAGTTTCCACATAAAATTTTCCACTAAGGGATATAACAGTCCCACACGTGTCAATTCAGACGCACAAGTTCTATTCGTAATTTCAACGATCGATTCTAACCATTGCCATAATGTACCTACTAACAGCTATTGTCAGCACAATCTCCGAAACAGCCAAAGTTTCAGCGAAATGTTAAAGTTGTGACTTTGCAGTTTTCATTACTTGACATTGCGATTATAAAAATATACAGGGTGGGCCAAAAGTCTGGACCCCAATGTCTCATAAACGATGCATTTTAGAAAGCAATGTTTTAGACAAAAGTTGTAAGATTCAAAAAGATGCATTTAATGGTAATGTCCATTTGACCTTGGATGGCGTTGCCAAGGGCAGGTCCAGGTCAACTTGGTTTCTTATAAGAATAATCACTACTTTTTATTATATATTTTTGTAACTGACGTCGAGACATTTTCAAAATAGTATAATTTAACTAAGCTCTGTTAACTACTTCTTGAGAAATAAATTAACAAATTACTGCCGGTATTAGCGTTATCCGAAAAGCACCACGTGGAGGTTGCACGGTCGGGACCAAGGTCAAACGGACATTACCATTAATTGCATCTTTTTGAACCTTACAACTTTTGTCTAAAACATTGTTTTCTAAAATGTATCGTTTATAAGATATTGGGGTGTATCCAGACCGACAGGGTGGGCCAGGCTTTTGGCCCACCCTGTATATTTATAAGATAAAGTAAATTTTACAATCCAATAATTTACGTAATTCTGTTGAATTTATATCGGCTTTATTCTTATAGCTTCAAATTGGTGGAATAACGAAGAAAAATTTTTTTCAATTCTTGAAATTTCTAAAGTTCTACAATCGCTTAAGTTCTACAATCGTCTTGTAAGAAATATAACTGTAACAGACTTATTTAGTATACGTTTATACATACATAGCAAAGTTGACAAACTGCTTGTTACACTTTAATCTTCAACCTCACTAGTTTTAAGAAAACTTCGAATATATAAAATAAATTAAATTTCTACCGCGTTAATATTTATTAAAAAAAAATCGAGTAAAAAGTCCGCGAGATTGCCATATCAAGTAATAAAATGTACATAATCTTTACATTAATTTGTTTAATGGTACGAACGATAATAGCAGTTTGAATCGAATTACGAAGACGATATGCAATATTTTACCACTTCGCCCAAAAAAAAATTATTTGATATGCATGGAATCCTTTAAATCTTAGAGGATTTTACTCTTATTTTGACCTCAAGAGGATTCCTCTGAAATCAAGAGAAAAATACTATAAACAAGAATATTTAAGAGAGAAAAAAGTATTTTTGATGTGACACTTTATTGAAAGAGGAATATGTTTGTTGTAAAACAGCGAGCTTAGAATATGAGATTATAGGAAAAATCTCTTTGAACGTAAAATATTTTTTTTGGGTGTTACATAAATTACGAAATTACGAAAATCTTCTAAAATTACACCGGTTTTAAAGTATAATAAAAGTGAGATTAAAATAATTTCCACAAGTGGGGCGATGCACAGAACTTAGGTAACCGACGTAAATCGTGATATTAATTGTTTGAGTAGAGGAGCTGATTGTATTATCAAAGGCAAATACGCGAACGCGCGTTTGCGCGCAATTACAGCGTATGCACGGGTACATATGCTCCGGGAAAAAATGTTACCATCAATTTCGCGATGCTTGCAGCTCGTATAAATGCCTCTATACTTACAGAATGTAGAATAACAAGATAAGCGTGATCCCATTGTGCTTAAACCTTGGTAAACGCTTATACATATGTAGGATGCGCGATGCCGCGGGTTAAATTTGATTTGTTTTCAGTTGTTATCTTCTGTTATCTCTCCTCCCTCCGCAAATTAATTGAAGCGAAACAGATTGGAAAAGTTCAATCGAGGGAAGAAAATATTCGCGCGATTGCTGCCGGGGAAATGGGATTTGTTTGCTTTAATTACATGTTTAAAAAAAGAAGTAACGCACCGAGAGCTTTACACGCAAATTAAATAATAAAGTATTTATAAGTAAAATAATCTCGCTAAAATTTCTCACAACTCCGAGATTTTCCGACTTCAGAACAATGTGTAATAAACTTTGGAATGTTATCGATAAGTTTATGACAGAGTGGAGCGGGTTACGCTTGGCTGTACAAATTTATGGCAATTATTTGTTTATGGCGAAACTTTCAGCAATGTAATATCACTCATATATATAGGACGCGCCATTACAATCTGGACAAAATTGAATTTGAAATTCCCGCTATATTAGAATTCAGCGGTGGGTGCCATTTGGCGCTAAGATAGATCAGATACACGGATAAGACATAACTTCGAAATGTCACTCGGTCAGGTTAAGCCCGGAATATAACCGGAGGGTGATTATTGAAAGTCCCGACCTAAACCAACTCGACTACTACATGTAGGGCATAGTAACGCCCAACAATTTCAGGTACCCTAACGTAATTTCCTTCCGAACCACCATCGAGACGTCGTTTACGACCGTGGACCGGGCCCAGCTGCAATGAAGACGGCTGGCGCTTTAGAGGACCGAGATCGAGGCGATGATCGAGGCGTACTACTCGGGAAAAATCCCGTAAGTTGAATATTAAAGCATTTCTTTACATCTTTAATATTGGCTCCAATAAACAACTTTTCCGATAAAATGTTTTCATGTCCGGATTTTAACGGCGCACCTTATAAAGTAGTAAACAGCGCAAATTGCCCCAATATTATTTAAATAAGCATTTTAAATCCTGCGTTTTTCTTGTTTATTTGCAAATGAGCAAGTGTAATAGGTAAATATAGAAAACCAATTTCGCCATTTATTATGGAATTGGTAAAGTTGTTTACTGATATCAATGCAATACGCAACAAACCTGACAGGCCAAACTAGGAAACAAAAGAGATGAATCGAATTTTTCAAGAGTTTCCTTTGAATGTTCTTGTCAAAGAAATGTATGCAAAAGTTTGCGTTGTGCCCGGAAAGGAAATGAGTAAAACTGGAAAAATAATTATTAAAAATATGACCGCCGTCGTGTCTTCTCAATGAGAAGTGAATAAATATAATATATTTTACGTAGCGGATTTACGTAGTGGATGTTAATTCTGGTGAAAGACGTAAAAGAAAGGGAGGATTCACCGTTCTTAGATTGTTTTGTACAGAGATGAGCCCAGCAAATTTGGAATAGGTAATTGAAAAGTATTTTCATGTTGCAAACTTTTTCGTGTTGCAAAAAAAATCTATGAAATACCAGTGACGTTACAGAAACGTTATCAGCTTCTATAGAATTCAGATCTATAGAATCAGCTTCTATAGAATCTGATTGATTTCAACACAATTCAGATCAATCAGATTCGATAGAATTTCATTTCAATCAGAGATTCTATGAATCGATGAAATTAATAATTTTCATATACTAGCACAAGATGTTTCGAAATACATTCAAAATACGTCAAATGTGATTAAATTTAAACAGAATAATTAGGATTTGACGTTTCTTCGTATATTTTTAATTAAACAACATTGCACTGTGAACGTTGTTTCTTCGTTTTTCATAAAATTGCGTATCTTTTTATGAAAACATGTTACGTTAAGATGAGAGTTTCCGCTTGTTATCTTCTCTGTGGGTTTTTTCAACCAAAGCTTAGCATTCTCACTTGCGGCGCTGGCTTTTGATTCTAATAAAAAAATATATTGAAGATCCGGGTCACGTTTCCCGACTGAAAGAAGATTTTAATATCGCCGCAGTTTCATGTAATCTCGCAGCTTCCTTCTTGTCTTCTAGGATAATGTAATTCAAAGGATTATTTTTTTATCGTGAAGCATCAGACAAGGAGGCGAGGGCTTAGCGAAAAAAAAAGCTTCGTTAAAGATAATGAGTAACTCGCGACAATGGCCCCGTCATAATCCAGTGTATTATTAGTCGGTGATGTCTATTAGAGGGTCGTGGCGCGCCGAGTAAAAACTCGCGGTAGAAAGTGCAAGATCGAAAGCTTCCGGCGAGACGGATGCGGTGATCCCGCTTAATGGAACAGATTCGAGAAAATGGCTCACCTAAGCGCGTACGATCTCGTTTAGAAGATACACAGCTTCGGAATGTTCGCGTCACGGCTGTGTTCGACTAACCCCTTCGCTGTCGCGATGCATATATATGCGCAAAAAAAAGTCGTGCCACTTTTACTTTATGACGTATATATGCGTATCTTGAAAATATTACGATTTGATTGTGCTTTGGTATTCATATGTTTTCGGGGTGGCTGAATTTGAATCTGAAATCAGATTTTTGAAATTCAAAATGGCGGTTCAAAATTTGAAAAATACTTGGACATCTATAATTTTGAACCGCAATATTGGATTCGCCATGTTGAGTTTTGAAAATCTGACACTAAATTCGGATTCGGCGATCTCAAAAGCTCCCGAGTATCGGGTATCATTCAAATAAAATAACTCTATGCATTTTGGCCCGTCATATTGGATCCGTCATTTTTAATTTCAAAAATCCGATTTCAGATTCAGCGACTCCAGAAACCTTTATACTGAAAATTAAGTGTAGTTTTGAAAAAAAATTTCCAACACACTTGGCACGAAAAGTTATTTTTCGTCCGTCTGCGAAGGGGTCAAGAGATCGAAACGTATTGTACATATTCGGGAAGAACGTGGGAAATGGGCGGGGTCCTGAAGGATATCGTCAAACGCTCTCGCGACAATTTACACGCGTTGGAACTATTTAGTCCGCCGCGGTGATACTCTCGCCACTTCAAAGAGAGAGCTCTTTGAAATTATGGTGATAGCAAAATGCGACGCTCGTGACACAGATGCGGTGAAAACCTATTTCGCGAAACACGCTGCAAACATCGCTCGCGGACGCGCGAACGTGTGTTGTTGCATAATCGAATTTTAACATGCGCTGAAATTAAATAAAAAGAAAGTTTTTTCATGTCGCCGCGTGCACACGCGGACGCGGATGTAACCGTGGCTCCGTGCGTTTTTCGGCGCGATTAAATTCAATATCTGCCATCTGTCGCCTTTTCCGTTTCGTTATAAATCGCTCCGACGCAATAAATATCAAAAATTTCGTCATCGCCGCACGGGGCAATTGAAATTTGTGGTATATGACTGTGTAATCAACTCTCTCTCTCTCTTTCTACGGATATTTGCGACATAAAAATAAATTTGAATTGTATTCAATAAAATTTGCTATATTTGTAATAAATTGTCAGTTATATTGATCAAACTATTAATATCTGTTACCTCCAGAAGAGTCAGCACTATCCATCGCAATATTGTTTCTAGTTTGACCGTTTGACTGATCGGCACCGGAGAATGAAAGTTTAAACGATAAATGAATGTAGTGCGCGTCGAGGCGAGAAACGTAACCGAGAATGTCTACTTTACAGGCTTGCAGCTTCTCTGTGTACCAATAAAACCGAAATCCAATTTACGGGTAGGATTGCAAATTTTTGCAATAAAATACCGCAGCGTCAGATCTTGCAATTGAGCTGCGAAATAGCCTTTCTATCCGGATACTGGTTCATGGATATAGCATTAGAATGGCCATTTAATAATGCATCGGTGGTTTAATTTTCAGAAATGCGATTATGCCGTTCGTGCAGAACCAACAGCATATAATCATTTGATTCCTAGATAACTTCCGCTATACATGATTATTTAATCACTTTTTCCGAGAGGCATTACTCACGGTTTAATTGCTTCGCACAGTCTAAATGTTTCATCTGCAGCAAGTAGTTTAGAGTACATCATTTATTAATCTGTGTAACAGTATTATACTGTTACATTTTTTAATTATAAAAATTTAGTTCTTTTATCAAGGTTTCATTTTGCCAATCTCACGTTCTCTGGATTGATTTTAGCGAATAGATTTTACTTCTCTTTGCTGATTTCAGATTCAATTTTCATTTCTGGTTCGATCAAGTGGCAATCTATAAATTATATTAGCACAATTTTACTAATATTAGTAGTAATATTAGTATGTTCTCGTAAAATTACATTGTCTCTGTCAATCTTATCTTGGGATTTTTAATTTAAGGGGTAACGCCACTCTAGCAGCTCAAAAATAAGCCTAATTTCGAGAATTTTTCTGGTGATATAGTAAAAACGATGAAAAATCTTTTTATAAATCTTTATTATACGTCTCCTGAAGAGCATAAAAAATTTTTTCTGAATTTTTTATTACAAAATGGCGGTTCAACAGCTCCGCAAAGAAAGGTACTCCGCGCGAAAGGTGTTCCACGACCGAAAAGGTTTCTCACTTAAGAGGGGGATTCTAGTGTAACAGGCCAAAAAGTAAGCGATTTTTATGAATTTTTTTCTAGAAAACTATTAATGATAGCAAAATGGAACTTTTTGAGATAAAAAGAGGGATTCTTAAAGTACCAAAAAATTTTAGTCATTTTTCATTTGCTTTATTATATTTTAATGAATAATTAATAATGTTGACTCCTCTTTGCGATTTACCGTCAACTTGCGGGCGTAATTACATTCCTCTCAGTTATGTGAAAGCAAAAAACGAAATATTTTCTTAAAGTTAGATATTGTTCGCTGGTACTATACTTCTGTCCAAAAAGAAAAGTAATAAGTTGTAGCGTTTTAAAAAAAAATTTGAGCATATATTAATAAAAAATGTTATAAATAAATGCAATAAAAGTAAAATGTTTGGTATAATACCTAAAGAAATTTATAACGAATTGAACAAAATTTGAACGAAGTTGATCGAATTTGAACGAAGGCTTATTAGTTCTCAAGTTATTGCGCCCGCCAACTTGAAAAACATGATTTCGAGAAAAACGCGTTTGAAGTTTTGAATAAAGTTTTACGATACTTACCGCTGAAAAATCAACTTAAACGTTTATTCTGCTATTTCGGCCCCATAAATTAAACCTTCTTCTTCTTCTTCTTCTTCAAAAAAGTCTTGCAATATCGTTTTCTTCTGACTGTACGAGTCTCTTTAGTGCTTTCTGAAGTCCGACGATGTGCACTCAATAATCGCTTATCACTGTAATGTTCGGCAAATGCGTTGCTCTGTGGCCCATAACAATGTCCATTATTTCCATAATTTTTAATACGGGATAATAACCTTCATTGAATATTGTGGTAGCCAGATAACTAGCAAGTTCAATAGTCTTCGAACCGCAATGGAGATGTTTCGGAGCCAGGCGCCAAATGCATGCATTGAAACTTTCGTTTCAATTTTGAGTGTGTCCACCTGAACATCTTTCTAATAAATCATCTCGACAGATCTTTATAAATTGACAACAGATAATCTTGAACATTTTTAGAAAAAGCAGGCTGATGCTCAAACTCGTCAAGTTTTCCAGTCGCTTCTGCAACTCGCCACTTACACCAGCTTTCATTTCCCGCTGGACAATATTCATGTTGTGGATTTGCTTCGGTCGCAACACATATGATAATAAGTAGTCATTATGGCTTTCTTCATATCACTTACGGAATCTGAATGCCTTCTTATTGCCAATCCACATTATTTTGTTAATTTTTTTATAAGTGCGTCTGTCAATTTTCCTTTTCCTCGATTTCTCAATCGAGTACCCATTCGTTTTTCTACGCGTTGGACACATTCACTTTTTTCAAATATTTCTAATAAATCTTCGCCATAAGGTTGTAATTCCAGAAGTGCTTTAAAAGTTTTCGAATCACCATCACCGACGTAATTAATATATTTTACGCCAAATTCTTTTTCAGATCTTAGAAACATTTCTTGCATTGAATCCACCTCCATTTTTCCAGTTGATTCAGAATGATTAACGGTGCATGTTTCTTCATGAGTCTCGAGCCATTCAAAATATTCTGGAGTATCCTTTTTATTTTTTCAAAACGTGCAAAAATTACATATTTTGTCGGTAAAATAGAACAACTCCAGCATCCCCTTAAGTACAACGGAACTTATTTATGAATCAATCTAATAAATGCTCGAGCATAAAAATCGGAAACAGCGCACAAAATTAGAACGTGAAAAGAACGAGATTCCAACATAGTTCATTTCGATGTTTGCGATGAGTGTTAGCTTTACAGTGATATAGAGCATCGGCAAGCACGAGATAAGGAGTTGAAAATCGCTTCTAGCACAGGAATGAAAGCAATTAAATTGGCTGCAATATCGTCTCTATCTCTCAGTTTCTACGACATCATTACTTTTTTCCCCCCGCGATTCGCGTGAAATATATCCCTAGCCCCCCGATGCAATATACATCATTCTGAACGACTGATCGTAATTGAGAAATTATCGGTGAACCGATGGCGCAATACGTGCCATTTCCATTTTTCTGTATCGTTTATGCGCTCTCGAGAGTGATTTCCTGGTATTTACTTCTTCATATTTCACATTGAATTTGTTCGCTTTTACCGATTAGACAAAATTATCTCGAAAAAATAATATATGTTACATTATGATGTGGATTTTATTTAATATAAAAGTAAGTATGTACAAGTAAAACTACTATGAAATTTATATAATTATCTATAATCATGCGATAATCACATTGTTAAATTATTGTAATGTTAATAATACTCAATTTGAGTCAAATTACTGTCTAATTATTGTTTAGTCGCCATTGTTCGTACTCAATGTGTCGTTAATTTGCTAAAACAATGGAGTTAAATAATTATGGAATTAATAATTTGATAATGCATATATGTTTTCTTTCATAAATGATATAAATAATAATTTCGACACATTTATACAAATCGTATATAGTACCTAGTAAAAAATAACAAAATATTATTTACTTACACTTAACTCAAGCAATTGGTTTATTATTAATTTGATAATAAATCTAATATTTAACCGTGCGACATATTTACATTACTTAATGTTTTTTTGATAAATGTATTTTGTTATGTACGAGGGTAGTTTAAATTTAACCAGGAATTTGTTTCTATACATATTATAACACCATAAAAGTTTCACTACTTTTCAATATAATTCCCCTTGACTGCAGTGCACTTGTTTCATTGTTCTAGAAATTTTCTTTGATTATTAAATCAAAGAAGGTTTTAGATAGCTTGTCAAATTAACTCTGTACAATGACTTTATTAGTGTGAAGTTTCTTATTTCCTAAAAGCTCTTTTAAATAGGTGATCCAAACAGGTGGTTTGCCAAACTGTGCTTAAAGTCGGATGAAAATTTCCAAAGTGTTGACCCCTTCGTGAGAAATTTGATAATTATTTGTTGCTCGACACTACTTGGCATTGCTCGCTCAGTCATTGTGACAGCATCTGACTGATGACTTTACTTTTGAAGACGGTTTGCACAGTGCGGTCTGTCTGAATGTGTCACAACAGTGACACAGATTGATTAGTCCGGCAAAGTAAACTATATATGTATATATATATATATATTCCCGTTTATATTTAAACCACCCTTTATCGCAAGAAGGTACTCTTTAGCAAGTCTCTTGATAAAATTTCTCTTGAAAGGCCGTCCGTTTAGTTTTACGATTGCTTTCAACAAAGTATACTTATAAATATTTTTTGGTTAGCACAAGTGTGCGTTTGACGTGAAATATGAATGATTTTCTGCACAATTATAAATGAAAGATACTTACATTCTTTTTCAGAGGAAATTAAGCCGTCAAGTTTTTACTGAGCAGACATTTTCTAATACTTTTTTGACAATTTCATTTTCCAAATATCTCCCGAATACCTTTGACAGTCAGAATTGGTTAAAAAAACTTATCAGTTGTACAAAAGTTCTGCAGCAGTAATAATGCGATATACACAAGAAATTTAATCTAAATTTCATCATTGAGACAAGAGAAAATTGAATACAGTGTTGGAAAACTAAAAAAGGCAATTATTAATAATGATCCTGTAGCTTGTCGCAGACAATGGAAACTTTGTGCGAGGAGTGAAAAAGCACGCGAGATAAATTAACTTCGCCGTGTCACCAGATTCGTCAGATAGCATATCACCGAGCATTATATATTCGAAACTTTTTCTATACTTTTCATTTATTAGACAACCCATGTAGTCTCATGCCATTACTACCACCGAGGCACATTACTGTACGCCAAGTGATAAGAAGAAGTTGGCGTGAAATTGAATGCACTTTAATTTCTCCCTCCTCTTTTCTTATGTTGGACGTGTACGCCCGTCAAGGCGGGCGTTCTGATTTGTTTTTTTAGTAGGCGAATTAAACTGACAATGAGATAAGCTAGAATATCCAGTTTAAGTTTAAACTTGAGACAGACGGAAAACCATTATTCTGCGAGTTTTTTATTTATCATATCTTTAATGTACTCGATGACCTAATTTATAATTTATTTACATTTATTTAACAAATTCAAGTACAATTTTTTTTATAAAATTAGCAGTTTGCATTTTGTCACATTTTTGCGAAATTTTGTCTTGTGATAATTTCTTCCTGATTTTTTAAAGAAACGTAAACTAATTTATGCTTTTTTAAAAATATATTATGTAAAAATTCCGTTCTCTAGCCATGTTTATACGTTATTATATGATTAACGTGAAATCATACACATATCTGTAGATTGGAAAAATATTATAGAAATTTTAACAAAGATTATTTGCAGGGAATTGG
>VBVQ01002583.1:0-23999 GCA_011636635.1 Tetramorium simillimum
ACCACATTTGGCGCGTTTCTTGAAAGTGTTGCAGGAAAAAAAATCAGTCTCATTACTTATTTGGCGCACTGTGTATGATTTGATACCTCTCATAATATTCTTATAAATAATTATAAAGAAGAAAATTAATTATTCTAAAATTATTTCTATGTTAAACTTTATTTAAGATTCAGGATAAAATGATTTTCTAACTGTAGACTACAGGAAAAATACAACATTTTCACATTTGTATTACACGTTTAATAGAAAACTGAACATTTTTCATAATTTATTGACAATATACACAATTCCGTTCCTATTCAGCAATACCATCTGATTGAAATTAATTTATTGCACAACTAACGTCTGCACTTGAAAGTCAAAGGAAAAAAACTTTCCGAGCCACTTTTCCACATAACATACGCGGAAAAGTGCTGCGCGTATGTTACGATGTTTCCGCAAAGACCACTTGAAGCAATTTCCGCTCTCTTGTACGGCGCTTATTATTTCAAAGGGAAAACCTTAGCTAAAAAACTAAAAAACAGCTGCCAATATCGTAAGCTTATTCTCTAAGTAGCGTATTTCTAGCTTAGCTTTAATCGCTTACGTATATATAATAATTAAAGAATACATTTTTTATTAATTACTTTGGTATATTATCTTTTGTCAACGTTAGTTACCCTTTGCTGAGATTCAGCAATTTAATTTATTAACGTAATATTTCTTAACTTTTTAGATAAATGATATAAAAGATGACTGAGGAAAATATCTCACCTTTTTATTATGTTATATGTAATAAAAAATATCGTATACATAATATAAAAAGATAAAAATATATTCTGTAAAATTATTTTTTTATCAATCATTATCGTATCGATTCTAAATTAATCGATATTGATCATAGGATTGGATAATAAAATTTAAATATTTATTATTAAATGTTAAATTCTAGGAGCCCATAATTAATTGGCTGTTTGAAAGAATCCAAGTGATGACTTAATTGTTGCTAAATCTATGCTCTTATTAACAGAATTACTATAAATTCGAAAATAAAAACTACAATGCGATTTTAATTATTAAAAATTTTCACATCAAATAATTTTCTCTCGATTGCACCTACCACAATCGCTGCAGATTTTGATCCATAGGTACCTGTTCCATATAATTCACGTACTGCATTTGATAATTGGTGGGAGCAATGTAATTTGAAAACCCATACTCGCCATTAGAGGCATCCACAGACATTCGCCTATCAGTCATAAGCTGTTTGTTGTCGGGTTGAACGGTTTTCAGGTCTGGATACGATACGGCTTCGTTGACATTCGCGCACGTCTTAAATTCTGTCTTGATTAATCGATTGCAATCGTGTACATTCGGCGGAGCTTCCGTCACGAAATTGTTCCTGTATTCTGGAACGTGTTGCCTGTTCGGCATGTCGTTCAGGTTTGATCTTCCGGGCATCTCTGAATTTATTTCCTGTTTGTATTCCGGGCTCATATTGGAGTCAATCCTCACCTCGTTCGCGTTGGACCTGAAGTCCGGACTGAGACGAATATCGTTTGTCCTAAAGTCCGTTTGTATCGGAGCGCTTAAATCTGATCGGATATTTGGCCAGTAAGGCGTGTTGTAGGACTCTTGTACATTGGGTTTACCATCCTTGATGAGAATCGGTACGGCGATCTTTTTTAAGGGTTGATTCTTCATGTTCTGTGCCTGCAGTTTCTCAGCGTCCTCAATCCGGGCGCGTTTGTTCTTGTATCGGCGATTTTGGAACCAAATCTTCACTTGAGTGCTGGTTAACTTCAGAGTCTGGGCCAACATTTCTCTTTCAGGTGCGCTCAGATATCTCTGCTGCTTGAATCGCTGCTCCAGTTCATAAACTTGTGTCTATAAAGTGGATTGTGGGATTACTTATAATTTATTAAGCATCCTGCGCTTTTTAATATTTTATTTTAAGCGTAATATTTAGGATTGTTTACAAAAAATAATCTCAAATTAGAATTAGATCTGTAAATAATATCATTTTACTAAATTACTGCCTGAATAAAATTGAATAATTTTAAGTTATCTATTAAACATAAAGAGAATCAAACCTACTTGCGAAAACAACACTCGTGGCTTCCGTTTCGTTCTTTTACCTGATTGGCTTTTGCGCAGTTCTGTTTTGCTCGACGTAACAATATTACCTAAAAATAATTTATTATATAAGTATTAAACACAAAATTTATTATTATTAAATTTTCATCAATAATGCTACAATTCGGAACTATAAAATATTTAAGAAGTAATTCTAGCAAAATATATCTTAGAAGCGATCCTCAAATTAGGCAATATAATTTCTAATAAAATTTAAACATTAATTTTACTTCTTTCAATTTATCCTTTAAAACAATATTTGTTTCTCATAAATTAATACTATGTAACAAAAAAGGTTATTTGTTGCAACAATTTGTAAAGAAATCATTGATACAGAAAATCCTCTTTGTAAATCATTTTCTATCATTTAATCCAATTATATTATTGCCGTTTAACGTGATTATAAAATGCAAGAATGAGAGACACATCATGACAACATAGTTCCATGTTGTAAAATTATTATTGAATAATTACAAATCACATCTTTAAATCAAACTTTTATAAAATAAAGTAATACTTACCGTCTTCAGTAATAGAAGTCTCTTGATACGGCGGTACCACCTGACTCAACTGGTGAACGTGGTTGAGATCCGAGTAATGTTGATAGCTAGGCATCGGTTGATCCTTAAATTTATCCATTTCCCAATTATTATCTGAGACAACATTGTATGAATAATAGTCTTGATGCACGTGTTGTTGTGCTTGATTTTGATGATGCGCGTAACAATCCATGACACCGAGTTGCTGATCTTCGTTGAGAATATCACGAACGCTGAATGGAGTCGACACCGAAGAGGACAACATTCTAAAGCATTTTTTCAATTTTCGATCGAGTCGAATGTCACTTTATCGTAAAAAATTCTCAACGCATTGTATTTCTTCTTAAATAAATTTCATCTTTCCAATTCAGCAACCAAAGTCTTGCTTTCACTTTACAGAGCTTGGAAGCTCGTTACACCATCGCGATTCAATTGTTTAATCGTATTTCCTTAAATGTTAATTTAATAAATGTGCAATAAATTGGTCTCTTCCTTCGAAGAAATTTTAATAGCTTCGTTAATTGTCAAACTTGATGGTATATTCGTATATTTATCAAGAGTCTTAAATTCACACATAGAAATCTCGATAGGGCGCTCACGTTGTGAACGATCAATTTATCAATTGTGAAATTATGAAGAGACTTTTAAATTTGCACGTGGAAGTCTTAATAATTCGTGCGTGGTTTTATCAAAATTTTATATCAGCACATGTCACTGTGTTCAACGTTACACACGTATCTGTAAAATTAGCGAGAGCAGCGAACAATCGTTTCTCGATGCACTATCCCTGTTTCGGGGGATGGTCACGGTTGAGTGGTCGAGTCGGAGGGCAGACGTATAATGTGACTTGGTCTTGCAAGGGAGTCAAGTGTTGGTCCCGTCGCACAGGAACGTCATGGCGATATACTGATGTGAGTGTGAGGATGCGTTGGTGTATGACTAAAGATTTTCACTACCACTGTTACGTGCAGTTTTAACGGTGATTCCGTGTATTGAAATTTTTACAGAATAATTCATTGGAAAATATAATTCGGTATAGTTATTTTAAATCACTGTAATTGTTGCAATAGCATTTTTAAATTTAATTGACATTAGAAAACATTAATTCTTTAGTGACTTCTAAATACATACGTACATTAGAATAGATCCTATAAGATAATTAATAAAAATGTATCAATAATAAGCATTAATATGGAGTTTTAGATATCACAGAATTTTAATTCAAAAGTGATTTAAAATATTTATTAAAATTTTAAATAAGTAAATTTTTCAGCAACTTCTTATAATTTTTCCACAATTGCATAATGCAGAATATAAAGATTTCAATTTTATATTTAAATCAAATCACAAAATATTTTAAATCAAAATTGGTTATCATTCAAACGGTTGAATCAACTTTAATTGGCCGATTAAAAAAACTTTCGGTCCCCAATTCTTCTTGTCAGAAATCGCATGAAAAAAACACAATCGAAATAAGAGCAACGACTACAACGTATAATAATTATTGGTCTCGGAAGTGTCTGAATAATTGAGAAGACGGCAAAATATCTTTTTGCGTCACGACAACCATAGCCGTTGGTAACGCAAGGCGGAGGAGAGTACGAAAGACCCGCCTATACGAGACGAATCCGACCAATCGAAACATGCTGCGAGTCGTGTTTCTAAAAGCAACGATTAAACGATCATTTGCGCAATACGTCCCCTCTCGTTCGCCTTCGATTAATCATCATCGTTTTTCCTGGAAGCAGCGCGCAGAGTAATTAATTGATATTTTTTCTCGACCATCGTGCATGTCCTCAAATAGCCATAAAACTCATTGCAAATTAACAAAGATTAAAATAGAATTGTGATAGAATAAGTATAATAATAGATGTGTCACATCTCATTGCACAAACAGAAAAATTAAATAAATTTTATTAAACAATCCATAAATCCGTTTAACGATCTTTCTTTAAGTTTTCTAAATTTACTGCTTATTGCAAAATTTTTAAAAATATCATTATTAAATTTGCAATATAGCGACGGATTTCATCAAATATAGCATTTGCCCTATATTCTTCTATTTGAACTAAATTGAGCTAAAAGAAAATTTTATAATTAACAATTAAATAAGAAATATTTATCAAATATCTCAGATAACGGTAAATAACTGAAAATAAAGTAAATATTTTAAAACGACAGGGAAATTTGTATCTGTAGATGCTCTCCGTCGGCGATTGTCAGCACTAAGAAACGGAAAAGACTCAAATTAATATGATTTCTGTTAGAACAGAAAACGTGAAACGACCCATCGTCTAGACATCCAGATACACGCAATTGTCTGGACCACTTACGGAAAAACGACAAAAGTCCCGTTCGATGCGTTTGAGTGCAGAAACGCATAGTCGAGCTGACCTCTTCAATAGAGAGCATCTTCAACTGCAGTCTTGTAAGTCTGCAAGCTCGGATGTGCAGACAACGTTAAATAGTGCGCGTTTCAATTTTCGCTGTTTACGAGTCTTAAAATGTTTTCTTTTACACATAACAATATTAAAAGAAGTATATTTTTCATTCGTTCAATATGGCGCTTGTATCTTTAGCTGAATTTGTTTTAAATTATTGTAGTTACATTCCATGTCGTTATAATCAAAGAATAAACGTTTATAAATTAATTTCATTGTTTTGGTCGATTTCCAATCTGTGTTAAGCATACCTTTTTAACTAACGTAAATTTGTATGATCCATTATATAAAATAAATTGATTTGTCATAAAAAATAAATATGTTTCGTGGCAAAATTGATATATTATAATTTTCTTGTTTCTTTTCAGCAATTTAAAGAAATTGATCTCATTAATTAGTATTATTCAAATTTGATGAAAAACGATATCCTAATTATATTACTGTTTATATTGAAAGTCTAGGGAAGAAGGAAAACTTTCGACGATTATACTGTCGACACCAACTGACACCATTTCTTTTACATAATGGGCAATCTATATTAGCTTCTCAGGTAACACCTGTGAGACTTTTTCCGGTCCATTACAATAACGTTCATCTGGCATTGTCTAGTAATGTGTAGCAGTCATCGATAGTATAGTGAGAAAAAGAGCAGATTCCGAAAATGCAGACAGCTCATCATGGGCGGCATAAGACCCCCCACGTGCTTGGCCAATACACGCCACCGTGCGAGATTTTTCTATAAACTATACACGGATAGGGCATCTGAGGCCGCATGCGGCTATTTAGTTGCGAGACGACAGCACAAAGGGTCCATTTATGCGGCAACACGGACGGGTCCGTCTTGCAACTGGACACCGCATTACGCCGAGATCTCTTTTCACGACCTCAGTTTAACGTACGAGTAATCAAAGTGCATTGATTCTGCTTATTTTGGATACCTGATTTCTCGGTCAATGTATCATAAAATAAGGCAAATGTAATAACATAACTATCTCTCTTAATCAAGCTATCATAATTAGAATCCAGTATCTTATGGGAATTAACTTTCACCTTACGAGTAGCATTTTTTTAAAATTAAATATGAGATCTGTCCATTTATCCATCATATCCATTTTGTAAATGAATATATCAAATGCTATATTAATTTTGTAAAAATTCACATTTCAGAATGCCAACAAATCTTATACATACATAAAAAGGTGTATTTGATAAACCGAGATTTTATATTATTTCATTAAACCGAAAAAATTGTTTATAAATTGTTTCATGAAAAATTTAGTTATCTGTAAAATATTTCAAAATGTCACATATTCTAATTATAATAAAATAAAAGTTTTTTCGGTATAAATTTTATGAGAGTAAATCGATAATTATTAGTTAGTAGAAATTAAGATATTTATTACATTAAAGTTATGATTTTTTACTACGAGAAATACATTCTTGATATACTTGTTCATTTTCATTATCAAGAAATAACGTTATCTGTAGTCGAACTAAAAACAAACGAAAGTTAGTTAAAAGATTTGTGAGGACGCTCACACGGCGCCTTCGCAGGACTCTCCAGACGCCGGCGCTTCTTTCCCACAGTTAAGAAGGCGCCTGCCTTGCTATCTTTTGGCGCCTACCACGCATGAAGCCTAACGTATGTCCACGCACGCGCCGCTCTTGTGCGTGTATATAATTACATGCGTGACTAACAGGGCGCATTAATAAGATCGCGTCAGTTAACAAGAAAATTTTATGGGAATAATCGTTTTATGATATTTTCTATAGATATTGACATTCTCTTCGCATGCACTTGATTATTTCTTCATTTTTTACTTACATCACATGATTGTCATTTTGCTTTTTTAAACAATTGCTGTGCGAAATACCTAAAAACTATTGATACAACTATAATCCGACGTTTAGATAAAAATATTAAAAATCTGCGAAACAAAGTAAAATGAAAAAATACATATATATGTATATATAAATTGTGGCAAAATATACATGTATATATGTGTATATGTCTAAATGCGCTGCATCAAGTTCGAGTTTCGAGGGGGCGATTTTTCGAATTCCAGCTACGGGCACGTCAAGGGTTCCGGGCGCCTCTAGAAGCGCGTCTGGATTATGTTAGTTTCGACTCGTCGAAGTCGCGCAGTCAAAAAGGGCCAAGGAAGATCTCCTCCTCCTGATACCCGGGGAAAAATGCATTGTTTTGTTTGCGCTTTAACTTCGTTATCCGAGAGTCCTAATACTGACAGCAAAATCACCCTGTCGAAGTTATGACACGCTCCTTCTCTGTTCAGTGTCAAATGTCATGGGTAATGGGACAATTAGCTTTCAATTCTCAGTAATCAAAAAGTGACATTCTTCAAAATTGATGCCTTGGGGATTCCCAAAGATTAATTTGAAAATAAGGATTGTGGAATAATATTTTGATATTTAAAATTGAAGACATTCGTCAGATTGCAAATCGTAATTGACACCTAATGTATCACATTATTTTCATATAAATATATTGCAATAATTGTTAATTATATTTTAAATTATAAAATATTGATATTTTGAGATTATTTTGTTTCTAAGATTGTCACACTTGCTTCTTGTTTAATTCTTTCTCCGCAAAATTGTAATTAGAATATATTAATTTTTTTATCACATTTTAAAGTGTTTTGTGATTAAGGAAAAATATCGTGAGAAAATGACAGATTTCTAAAGATAAGAACCAGTTCTTTTCTTATCTTTAAGATTATAAAGTCAACAAACTTCATTTTTGGTTATAATACGTTTTTCTTCTTATATTGAATTTATAATTCTTTCTTGAGCAATAAATATTTAGCTTTCTCATTATTGTATATTTGAATTTATTTGGAATGGTTTAAAATATTTAACTATTTTGTAATAAGTTTATAAATAAACCCAAGATGTAAGATTTACCGTAGCATAGCAATATATAATTTTTCTTAATAAATCATACAAAAAAAGAGAGCATTTTGAAATCGCAAATCTTTAAAAAATAGTAATTTATTTTTATTACGTATGCGTTTTCTATATAAAAAGGTATCTTTAACAAGAATAATCTCTATTATTTAAATATTTTCTGAATAGATGAACAAATATAACATGTAAAATGATTTTCAGTCGCAGATTAAAAATGTGATGAAAAGAATATATACGCGCTATCGGTAAAGTATCGATAGTAAAAGTGTTGGTAACTTGACCATGACCCTAGATAGATTTCTTTTGAAAACTGATAACTTTATTATTAAAATGTTACAGACATGAATTTAAATGTTGAAGTATCAATAAATAATTAGAATTAAGAGAGAAAGGATTAAGCTTTTTTGCGTACACACAAATACGTCTTATTAATGTTTCAAAAATATAGATTTAAATATTATTAAAATTTCTTCATAAGATATTCCTTTATTAAGTTGTAAATATAATATTTTTGTAATTTTATACCAACATATAATAAATTTTCTACAGTTGATATATCTCCTACATTTTCTATGTTATCAACGTTAGATATGTCCAGCAAATCGGTATTATATATAAATTAAATTATAAGATATATATTTTCTTTTACATATTCTTTGATGTATATATAATTTATAAATATATTCTAAAAATATTTTATAAACACGTATAGATTTTGCGTCCATAAAGAAGAGTTGTTTACTGAAAGAACAGTACTTATCTCTGTGGATAGATGGCATATATTGCCATCTTTTATCGCATAAGATATTCTATAAGTCAATATTATAAACTGATAGATATTTTACAAATATCTACAGTTTTTGTAAATCTGTATGTAATCACACATTTAGGCCGTTTCCAAAAATAATGAACTTTTTATATATAATAATTTATATATGAATATGTATGTATGAATATATAGTGAGTTTCGAATTTCAAGATTACATATGGATATTTTCTGATGTTATTAATATTGATCATTTTCTCATTAATTATTTATTATTCTATATTTTAAAATTAAAAGCGACTTACACCACTGTAAAATGAAGAATCTGTGCTCGATTTAGAATTATCTAAAATTGCACTCAATTCCTCTGAGAAAAGATAAAATATGATTAAATCCAACCTAACGTCAAGCGAAGAACAAACCAAATTACACGCCGTAAACTTTAATTAAGATTTGCTGAGCTCCCTCCATGTGCGTAATGGCGAGCTCTCGGCGCCGCAAATTTCTCAGCCGCGGCTTTAATTATTCTTTAGGGCCACATTCATCTGCCGACATGCAGAGCGCGAGGGAAGGGGGCAGTATGAGAAAGAGCGAGGAGAATTTTAATCTGATATCCACCTTTCCTCTTCCTGTCGCGCCGTTCGATCGTTTTTTTTTTTTTACGCCGACGATCTTTCCCGTGCCTATTTTTCGTGATTTATGATCCTCGGAAATACGGTTCCGACTTCTTCTTGCTACATCAGGGCCGAATGGACGAAACGAGCGCCGTACTAATTTTGTAATATTAGGCGGTCGCCGTTGAAAATTCATTAACGTCCGATAACGCGGCCAATTGAGATATCGACTTTTCTGATGGAGACCGCTTTCTGTCAGCCGGAGCATAGGTCGGTCGTTTCTCTTTTCGATAATGTCCGCTTATTGAATTTCTCGAAATCCGAGTTCCTTATTTATGGGACGTACCCTTCCGACGGGATCCGATTTTGTGCCCATATCGCGCGTTCGTTGTTTTAGATTAGCTACGAGCGGGAACATATTTCTCCTCGGTCTGGCATTTCGCTGATCAATAATGCAGCCGGTTTCCATCAGATTTGTATTAAAGATCAAGGAAGAGAATTACGAGACCGATTAATTATTATGCTTTGCAATAACTTTGTCTATATCTTTATATTCACGACACTTTGAATAAATTGAATAAAATAAGATTTTCTATTAATAAATTTTTTATTGTACATACTAACATTTTTTAATATTTATAAATACTAATGGCTAATTTTCGTAAAATTTCTAAAGCCGTTTACTAATTTTTATCAATATTTATTTCGTATTTCTTACAGTCTTGCCATTTGTCTTTTCAGAAATTGTATTACCGTCTTAACAAAATACTTCAATTTAGTCAAAATTACGTCTTAATTATAAGACAACATTGATATATTTATCGCGATATAGCTTTCATAACATTGATTAAGAGACAGAGCTCGATGAAATCTTAAAGGGACCTCTGCCTCTACGAGAAGACAAATCATCGAACATATCTTGTAGCCAAATTCCTGACGAAGAAGACGAGCGCCTCTCTCGGCATCGTCATTATCTCGATATCTCAGCTGGTAGCATCCGTAGGCTTTTTTTACTTTGGACAGCGTGCGCTGAGTTGCACTAGGGGGTATTGCCCAGGGTGGTCCAATTTGTCTGTCGGTTCGATATTGTTATGAGCTCATCTTTAATAATATAGCCTCGAGCGCTATCGTCGTTTAAGCTTTCGGAACGAGCGGCTGTTTTGATCGGTCACTTTACGTGTGCTTACGATGAACGTTTCCCAAACATTGTGTTTAAAAACATAATGGAAAGAAAGAAAAAGCCGTCGTTGTATATTATTTTATACGTGTATATATAAAATCATTTAAGAAATATATGAAAAGATTCCCAAAGCGTACTTCGATTATCCGTATATCTTTAAATTTATCTGGGACAATTCTAAATTTTAATGTTTATAATAATTTCAATACTAAACAAAAAGTCAAGCAGAATATTAAATTAATCGTAATGTTGCAATGCATAATTAATCGAAGGCAGGATGTGAAATTATAAGGATTTATCGAGGCGTAAGATTTGACTTGTTTTTTCGTCAGATATCAATTTGTTGCTTTCAGAGAAAGATATGAGCTGCGATGCAGCTCAAACAGATTGAAAGGCACGGGACGAGATTACGCAAATACGAATATCGGCTGAGAAAAACGAAAAAAAGGAAAGAGTAAGGAGAGGCTGCATTTGTGTCTCGCCTGTAAACGCGATAGTGGCTTATCTAAATAGTTTAGACGTAAATTACACAAGCGGGAATAACGTTTATGTTTTATCACTCCGGCAGACCCGAGACCGTATCTGTTGGTCGGCTCCGCTAACCGCGAGTCTCATTTTTTCCTTCGCCTTCATCCCTGATCTTCTCCTTCCGTTCTCTCTTCGTCCGTTCCATTCTGCTTGTCGCTGTATTTTCTACTCTTCCTTTTTTTACCGGTTCGAACGTTACAAATTGCTTATCGTCTCTAAGCTGGCAGCTTGTTGGACCGCCTTATCAGCTCGTCGAAGTCCTCATACAAATATAGTTTTCGAATCGTTGATTTCATTCGTTAATGAAGGACTCGTTTTTTCAATATGCTATTGAAAGATTTATCCGATCATGTATCTCAATACTTATATTAATTACTACACTTATACTCAATACTTATATTAATTAACTACACATATTCTATGTTTTCATAAAGGTCGAATATATTAAATATTTAACAGTAATTATATCTTGAGGATATTTGAAAATAGAAAAGATAATAAGTAAAGATTTATGTCTGATTTAACATGTTTTAGTCATAAATTAATCATTTACATGTTTACTACATTGGATATTAAATTTTTTTCTATTTTACACGATCTCTCGCTTTCTTTAGAAATTATTTTTTCACTTCAATTAGGTGCATCGCGAATTATAATGTCGCTATCATCACGATAAGTGTCTTAAAAAACGGAGCAATTTACGAATAAAAGACGCGAAGAAAAGTCAAAAGAAAAAAAGCGAGATGGACAGCAAAACTACGGTTTACTAATGGCCTTTAGACTGAATCTTACTTCTGGGGCCCAGACTGCGAGTAGTGGGACGTGAAAACATCTCCATTCCATGGGTCACGAGGCTGCGGTAGAATTCATAAGAGAATAATGTTCGCTGCTCGAAAATTAATTTAATTTGTACGGAAGAGAGGACAGAGAGAAGGGAAGACGGGAGAATGCCGGCGGAGAGAGATGAGAACGAAGATGGAGAAGGACAAAGGAAACGTAGGACGGTCTGGCACAAGACGCAGGTTAGAATACTCTTTAGCGGTTGGGAGGGGGGAAGATGGTACCCCGCTGGGTAAAATATAGCGGGCCAGTTGGTTCGAAAGGCGCTGGTCTGTCTCCACCGTGGACTCCTTAGCGGGGCACTGAAACTTTACCTCCCATAATTGATACGAATGTCTTTTCGGCCCGTGCTCGAACATCGCACGGCTATTTAGTCGCCGAGAGGAGCCTTTGGGCTCCAAGACCCCGCTGACCGATCTGCTACGTCAATTATCAACGCATATCTCCTGCACTGTGCCGCAAAATAGCGCGATGCGCGACGCGGTACTGATAACTCGGATCGATTCCTGTTCATTAGAAATCCTTTATTTTTGTATTACTACTAGGAAAGTTAGACTTCATTTAGAAAAGCTATGTCAAACTCATTTCCACTCCACATGTACATAAACATTTTTATCACCACGAATAGCCTTTCGACTTGTCGCTTGATCGAGTAGAGATAGAACAACACATCCAGGGTGTGCACCATAACCATTACTCCCTCTTCGAGACTCATTAAGCATGGTAATGCTCGTTCACCTTGCAGACGCTGTTCAGTAGGTACCTACTAATTACCCGAGGCTACCACTGCTGTTAATCGGAAGCCACGGGATCGGCGATTTCGATCCCGCCGCTGTGCGCGATCGCCTAATTAATTCTTCTTCGAATGTATCCAGTAAGACTGTAAGTTATCTATATATTCGCGTGAAAGATCAGAGCAAAGCAAACCGAGATATATTCATGAGAAAGTTTAAAGTGCTCGAACGATTCGAATTGGCGGAATAATGATATAAATCGATAAAAATAAAAATTTCATACGCATTACTTTCCGTGTGTAAGTAGAATTTAAGATTTTTATTCTTGTTCCTTATTAGTATATCTTGATAAAAACTTGCTTCTTATGTTTAAATAATTCAATCAATTAACCCAATAATGTCATCGTCTGTCGATTTTATACATCAATTACAATACAAATACATATAATGGTTAAAATATGTGTAAAATATAACAGCTGTTAAACTGATGAAAATGACATTTTGATCTTATCAAACATTCTAATTGTAATATAATTACGATTAATTACGTCACTATCAAACTGATTCAGCGAATCGCCACATTTCGTTTCTTAGAAACAGCGAAGAACAACGGGCGCGCCGGTGTGGGGCGAAGGGAGACACGTTGAATTTAAGATCGGCGGAGGGGTGGTAAAGACAGCGCGCACATAACTACCACCGAAGACGGGGCATCGGCGAGATTACGATCTAAGTATCCCCAGAAACAAATGCCGAATGCAACTCGCCCATTGCCGGGTTCTTTGTCGGCTCTTCGAGCGATGCCCTGTTACCGGTACCAACACCTGCACGATCGTATGCGTCGCCTGTCATAGAGACTGCAGTTATTGATTGCTCACCGCGAGAAAGCGACGCAAAATCATGGCCTGTTCCTCCACAACTTGGACTCTTTCGCTCAACGATCTCGTCCTCTCTTTCTTTGCATTCCGCAAGTCTTTCTTCTTAGAAAGTTGCCTTTCAGTGTTATTGTAGAAAGAGTCCCTTATTTTTCATTCTATATATTTTATAATCAATTTTTTAATATTCCTTTCCCTAGACTTCTTATAACTGATAATATTCAAGAAGTACAAAATTCAATTTTTATATATTTTCATTATAAACTTGTAATTTTGAGCATGTAAATTTTGATAATTGTCTATTATCCATAAACATATAACATTAAAGTAATTACTACATGAATATTTTAAAAGAATATGTGATTTTGTTGTATATTTATTTAAAACCTTGATTGCCTTAGTTAATTCTTGCATTCTTGCATCCTTAAAAATATCATATAAAAATTAAAAAATGCATTTGCTGTTATAAATTATAAATAATTTATTTTTTATTTTTTTCAGCAGTACTATTTATTTCATAGATTAATGAGTACATTACTACTTTAAACTCTTTAGTTTTCTATAAATTTGCGTGTCACTTATTTTCAATACTTTCGATTTGAAAACATGCGGGTGTCATATTGATCCGTGCTGTGCCGGGATCATTCGCTCTTGGAGTTACTATTCTAGCCGAAGAAAATTGAAGCTAGACGTCACAATGGTGTGAACATAAGCGCCTTTGTGGCACTCGAGTGACTCTCCTTTGAACGCTTTGAGTAGCTTTTTTACGGTCGATTAAGAGGTTACCGATGAATACAAGACGCAGGTGAGTCCCTTCGACGAGACTCGCCACTACGATGATATAACTTCGCTCTGCTTGCCTGAGATCGCTTTGTATCTTGTCAAGATGGCCGAAACAGAGTACACTAAAGCGAATCCTGAGAAATTCTAGATCGGGAGGGGACGTCGACGAGGGCTTAATAAAATCATATACAGGACATTTCTCCACGTGGGAGTCGGTTGAGAAATTTTCCAGATGACTGCTCGCGCCGGATCAGTTCGCTCCTACGCGGAATCATCGGACAGGTAAGAGGTGAAGAAGGGAAGAACCTGGCTTACAATAGGTCAGCCACCCTTTGGAAGAAAAATCGCTTTTTAACTCGAGTCTGACCTTCCACTCTCGACGAACCAACGACGTATATTTCGAACCAGAGTAATTTGTGTTTTCTATCTCGCACTAGGGGGTGTGGTGGAAAAATTAAACTTTTTCAGAGATTTCAGCGGATTAGTAACCGACGCGGAGTCGTTTGTCATCGTTAAAATAATTCCCTTTGCCGGTGGAAGAAATACAGGTATTACATATACATTCGTGAGAAGATCGTGAGCCTATAACAACGACGTGACGTTCTATGATGGTTTATAGCATTTTCGAGATATATATCTCTGCCAGAGTTTACTCCTTTAGGAAGAATTCATGCTGGAATCTCTGAGAAGCATCAAAGCTTTAATGTGCGTATGGTTCTCGAAGCAGCGACCGTTACGGTCGAAAGTTTTATGGGCCGCTTCATATGTTTGACGTTATTATTAGATGGATCGAACCATAACAATTACAATAAAGTCACGATTGTAAAACTAATTCTCCCATTTAAAGTGATATTTCATACAATCTTAAATTTTATATGTACAATTTTATATTTTCCGTATAATCGAATTTTATTTTCGAATAATAAATAATCGATATACTTTTAAATAGCAAAGCAGAATTTCGTTGTAGAGTATTAAAATTTTGATTAAGCGCCCGAAGAGGTCTTGGCGAAATTGACAACAATGGACAAAAATGTTGACAGTATAGACAAATGAATAATCAAATACTATATCAATTTTGTAAAAATTCATGTGTCGCGATGCCAACTTTATAAACCTCGTCTAAAACGCTATCACATAAAAGATAATTAGCCTCTAGATTAATACCAATTAGTACGGTTATCATTAGTTTCCGATGTCGCGTCCACCTGCCGAATCCCACCCGTTACGACAACGCACCTCGCTCTGTATCGGCAATACAAGCGAAACAGGCAAATCTGTGTATTATCTGTGTATTATCTCTCCCATTCTTTTTCAAGAGTTCGCCCTCGTCTCAATCTCTGTCGATGGCTAGATAATCGATCTCCATTGTCATTTGTTTGTCTAACTTAGCGGATTAGAGCCAGTCATCTGCGTCAAAGGCGGCCGCCCGACCGATCTGCCCGAGATATCGAAGATGAGAGCGCGATTTGTTCGTGCACGGGCCACCCTCGAGCCGATCATCCGCGATGGTATGGTCTTTACGTAGGAGTAATTAATCCCTTGGAGCCGACAGATTAGACGAGTTCACGATGCCAGCTTATAGCCGTTGATAATAAAAGGCCTTTTCAACACTCCCGATACGCTTGTACCGACGAGGAATGGAGTTTATGCCTGTTATTGCGATGATAGTCACGCGATCGATTCAGTTAGCAATTAAATGAGAGACAGAAGCAGCAGAAATAAAAATCTCTCACACGAGTTTGAGATTTATATCTCATATTGGATTGAGACAAGGTCAGTTAGAAAAACGAGCGAGATTACAGTGGCATTATATGCAAAATACTGGCTAGATAACTAAAAATATACGTGCGTCTCCGATTCGAGTGTCCGCTGTGCCGCGAGCGAGAAAACTCGGAAATCATACAACAAATCCAGAATACGACAGTCGACATGGGGCGTGGCCTGTTTCTAATCATAGAATCCCGCGAACGTGCGTTAATCTGCAGCACTAAATCGTCTTTATGTGCGCCCTCAAGGTGCAGTCAACAGCGATGACAACATCACGACGTCTCCGGTTTCTTGCAATTTCGTCGACGAACAACTTACGATCGAAAATTTATTAGTCTCATTCAAATATCGTTAGTCTATACTTAATTTTAGATTTTTTAAAATTAAAATATTAATATTTTTCCTTATCTAGAAATATACATGAATCGTAATTTTTTGTAATCGAAAGAGATGGATTGATATATATGGATTACTCCAAATTTTACGAAATTTTCTTTAAAAAATTCGTAACCGAATTAATTTCCTCTAAATAAAAAATTCATATAAATTATATTTCTTCAAGAAATAAAAATCTTACAGAAGATATAAAAGAATACTTTTATAAGCATGATTAAACCTAGAAACACTTATCTCTCGAGTTTACATTTCTGCTTCTTCATTACGATAAAACGAGTTACAGTACTCTCGTCACTGATACTTTTTCTTCGAATTCAAATGCGACGTAGTCGGGATCGAGTCAAGTCTCGTATCGGAAAGAGGAAAGAGAAGGTAGAAGGTTCGTGAGTGTACGTAGAGCTGATCGTAAATACGATTCTTTGAGAGCATCATGGCTGTTACAACTGACCACGATGTCTCAATCCCAGTTCTCCTTCTCAGAACATCTGCGAGATCTACATGAAGATTTTTATCGTGATGAAGATTAAATAATGTTTCTATCATTTTCCATATTTGTGTAGACATTGAGCAATTATAAAACCTGTTTTTCTGTAAAATTAGCTTATTTATAAAATTTTACTGCCGATAAATTTAAGGAGATATAATGATTATAGAATTTTAGATTTCTTCCAAAGAATTTGAGAATTTTTTATACACTTTAAATAAAATTTTGGCAACTAAATGAAAATTGAGATAAATGTTGCTATTAGCTTATTGTCTCATGGAAGAGGCCTTTTTCTACGACGCGACGCGACGGCTCGGTGCATCTTCGGCATTTATCGACTACCTCCGATATATTCTCCTTGTACAGAAAATCAATCTCCCGATTTCCTCTCTAGAATAAACTAAGCCAGCGTTGGTCGTCGTGCCGACCATACCTTTTCTTCGAATTCAAATGCGTTCCGGGCGTGCAGGGGCGAGGCCTGTGGCTCTTTCTCTCTCTATCTCTCTCCTTGCGCAGGATCGGGACGAGGGGCCGACGAAGAGAGTTATCACGCTGTGGAAACGAGAGGCACAGAGAGGAGAAAGGAAAATACGCTCGCAGGCGCACGGTTACATGGCGTTACTCGTAAATACGATGCTCCGAAAGCATCACGGCGCGGTACAAAGAGGCCACGACGTCTCAATCCTGAGTTCTTCTCGAGAGGCCTCCTTGGAGGGTCCACGAGGAACACGCTGCCCTCTTTCGCTTCTCTCCTCGCCATCTCCTTCCCGCTACTCTTCTTCCTCCCGTCGGTCCCCCTTGGCCGCGCTCTGCTCGCCCGATCGCGCAGCCCTCTTCGCAAAAGCGTGCAGAACGCTTCGCGAAAGGGGTACCACACACCGGGCCTCACAGATCACCCCGCTATCTAAGTCGCCAGATCTCCAGGCTTCGGTATACATCGTGCAACGTAGCCACCACACTGTTCACTCGCTGAGAGAGACTCCCTTCCTTCTGTGTCCTTATATTCCGTTGTCTCGGTCTCATCGAGTCTTCCGTTCGCTTCGCCTGGCTCCCGTGTTCTTCGTTCGTTCTTTCTCGCGTTCATAGTCTTTCCTGGGACGAGGAGCTTCTTTTTGTACCTCATTCTTTCATCGGCAATGCGCGCTGGCTATTATTTTTCTTTCTGTTTTCGCGATCCTCTATTCTGTTCGAATTTCATCGCAACTTTCTCCAAACGATAAGTTTCTCTTTCGTTTACCCTCTTTTTCTACTTCTTCTACACACATTTCGTATTGTTGTTCATTATTTTTCATTATACTTTTCGCTCAATCAATTATTTCGTAGTGATTATCGTACATATAAAGTCAAAGGCGAAATATACGTACTGAATGATAAAGAAAAAAGAGAGAAACAAAAATCAGCCAATAATTATTTTATCGGTACATTAAAGTTCAATAAAAGGCGAAAATTTTTTTTCATATATCTTATTATTTCATTTATTTTTGCAGTTTTAAGAGTCACTGGATTCGATCGATCGATAGATCAATGGCGCGTTAGATGTCTTTGTTTCTCGGCAACGGCCAAAGAATTCAAGGTCACTACTATACTAAATCCGCGAACAGGCTATGGTAATGCAGAATGTCATTTGTTAATTTAAATATCACGATAATTCACTCTGCCTCTCAGATTCATAGTCTCCTCTCTCTCTCCCCTTTCCTATCTGCCTTGTCTTTCTGTATCGCGAGACCTGCGCTCATTCCCCCATCCACTCTCCTCTTCTTATCCTTCATGTGTTCTCCTCTTCTTCCTCGAATCCTCGGCGATGCTCGCCTTCGTTTCTTCCATACCATTCGCGGTGTTCCATACCACTCGCTCCTTCCTGTTTTGTTTTCAACGACCCTCGAGGATGCCCCGAACGGCTTTAAAATTTCAAATTAGCTTCAATCGGATTGGTTCGAGCGTGCCAGACGTATCGCTCGCGGATCCGACGATGCAATTGGGCTCCTGTTAAAGTCCATGTAGCTCCGCGAACGGAAAGAACTCGGGAGAAAGAGAGAAAGAAAGGGCCATTGGCGTAGCCAGGGCTGATTCGCGTCCGTTCGATTGGCTCTTCGCGGGACGCAACAACACGTTGACGTGTTTCATCGGTGCCGAGCGTAATTACGCGAAGGTTAAGTATCATCTCATGAGAACCCGATCTAAAAGTAGTATGCGCGACGAATGGAACAAGACGGAATAAGATGGGCGCCTTGGGGCGCTCTCGCTGTTAAACCTGGCGACCGCTGGCATAATGATCGGGCCTGTCTCTCTTCCTGCCCTTTCCTTGGCACGGGGTACGCGTTCGCTTAAAAAGTCTTAAACACGAGAGCAAATACAATTAGAGGTAAGGCCCGGAAGGGCTTCTTCCCTCACCCTCATCCTCGCTCCCCTCTTCTTTCTATCTCACGGTGAACCGGGCGCAGCGTTCTTAGGCTCCTTTTCGCCGCTCGGAGGCGCCGCGGAAGGAAGAGACAAAAGGAGAAGGGAAAAGCGAAGAAGACTCAATCCTGCGTGGCGAGCTACGGCGCGGTATATAGCCGAGCAGGAAGAGACGGTAATAGCCAATCACGCGGCAGACGCAAAAACCACACGAGAAGCATCGTAAAGTCCGCCGATAGACGCTCTTTCTCCCTCTCTCTCTCTCGGTTGCTCTCGCGTGATCTCTCACCCTCCATGCCGCGTCCACGCGAAACGAGGCCCCGGTACGAGCCGGCCAGAGAGAAGAGAGCCTCGAGAGTGACCGCGGGATAGGGTGGAGACCCCTCTTCTCGTCGCCCACCAATGGGGGAGATATTAATTAGAATAATTGCTGCTAACAGGCTCGTTAGCGGTGAACTGAGATAGCAAACGAGCGCATCTCGGACGCGAAAATAAAATGAAGGGAGCCTCGTCCCCGGGCAAAACCCGAGCTGCCATGTAAGGAGAATTGGTGACTGAAGAGAGAAAAAAAAAGAGAAAGAGATACAACAGGACGGGAGGGGGGAAAGCAGAGGATGAGCTAGAAAACGTATGCGTCTCGGGGGCTTCCTCTCGTAGCAAAAGTGCCTTGATCAGACATAAATGTAATCATTTGCATATTTCTCCGTTCTCAAACATCAGTTCCCTCTTGTAACGAGGAGAGTCTTCTCGCTAAATCTATCGTATCCGAACGTTCATCAAATAAATATTCGTACATCAGGATTTAAATGTTTGATAGAGTAAATTATGTTATGCTTCGGAGATAATCAAAATATAAAAAAAAGTTGCTTAAAGATGTTTTTATGTTGTCTTACATCATTGTAAGTTATATATGTTGTTTAGTATGAAGTGTCTGACATTTTAACAGAAGAATTTTACGATTTATAGACCAATAAATTCGCTACTGCCTATTTTGATAACGGAATTAAGAGTTCTCGTCAGCACATCTCGCGGAAGAGAAATCGAGTAACCGTGTACAATCCTAAGTGAATATTCTTCTTTTTTTATGTGATAAGGATATGGTAATGGGATATCTTCGATCGTTACATCTACAATCGACTATCTCGATTCTTTCGAGATACAGAAAGAAGGGCGGCGGACCATAAAGGGTAAGGTGGGGGGTAAAACGAGCGAGCGCGATCAGCGAAAAGAAAGCGACGGAGAACGCGCGGAAGTCAATGGTTGGCCGGCCAGCAATTCCGTCTTTATTCCGCGGAGCGACGCGCCGGGGCCCTCCTAATCAATTCCAATTAGAGAGCGGAATATTTGCGAGGTAGGCGCACAAGCCATGGAGGGACTATTAGCAGTCTCTCTTACTACCGAGAGAAGTCCGCTGACTCGTCGACCGTAAATCAAGCACCGGCCCGTACAGAGGAGAGCTCGCCGTGCAGCCACGAGGAGCGTCTGGAACGATGTGTGTTGCCCCGGTGCGTTCACGCGGCCCTCGTACGTACACGCGGGCGAGAGGTACGGCTGTGTGTACGGCACGTACACCGGAGTAAGCGAACGGGGAACGACGAACGAGGAGACGGCAGGGCCCCACGGTGGCCGAAGAGGATTGCCAGCTAACGAAGCGAACATAACTCGGCCAATACAACTCAATACGCGATCCTCGGTGACAGTTGGTAAAACAGAGTATTTCTAATTGGCTGGACGGGCCGCATGCTGATTAGGCTTTTCTTTACTCTCCTTGCTCGCGAACTGTGCTGCCTACGACGAAGAAATACGTTGATTGGACGCGTGGGCTCCGCCGTCGTTACACGCACTAACCGTCCGGCCGAGCTCGTTGGATTACCCCGATGATAGATTGCCGTTAATATCGTAATCATGCGGGAGGACAATGGCAACTCAAACACTATACCGCAGGTGCGTCTTAATTTGCTGAATTAAACGTATCGAAAATTTAAGCTTTGATTGATTTGCATCTATGTAATAAACGCATGTATATTTCAATCTTTCAAGCATAACTTTATAAAAGCGGATAAAAACGAACGCAGGGAGAAAATCGTTAAAGATTTTGTTAATTTTTAATATTTCCTGTAGTGACATTCTGATATTTTATAATAACATGGCCGATCTTGTTGAATGTCGTTATCAGTGGAAAAAATCGGTCAAAATCGAAAACAATTGATCAAATTTTTGTAACCAGATTATCATCGTTCTATGCATGAGCACGACATTCTCTACATGACGCCTGTTTGGTTAAAAACGCTTGTTTTATAAAACGCTACGGCATACAAAATATTCGTGCAGCGCCGGCGAGTTACGTCGCGGTCTGTACAATGGTAGTTATTCAAATCCGGGCCGCCCCATCCCACTTTATTCGGCAGGCCCTTGCATTGCCATGTGAGAGGTCGCAAAGGTAGATCGTGAATCGAGATTTCGAGGGAATTCGACGTCGGATCCGACCACGTGGCGGAGCGTAGTCTAGAGTCCGCGCCGAATTTAAAATTCTAATCTTATGATTTGTGGCGGTCTCTCGATACTTCTGATGGCGACTACGCTGGGGATGACTCTATTAGCTGGGCTTTACACGAAGCCGCCTCCGGAGGCATTTGCGCGCTCGCGGCACCCTTTATTTGTTTTTCTTATTAATGATACAGGGGATACACTTGAGAATTAAAGTTGTTGACTGTTTCGGTCACGTTGTTGACTTCAATGAGAATGTAGCATAAACATTGATAATAAATAATATAGCTTTGAAATGCTATGAATTTTAAGTGCTCAGCTTCTTATTTTTTATGCATAAAGATATTAAATATTAACCGTTATAGGTAATTTTATAATTTCTTGTAAATATACATACAATTATATTATCATGAAATTTGTATAAAGTATAATTTATCATTTGCATTGTATAATAAAAAATAAGAACGCAATAAAATATATAATAATCTAACTTGTATTTTTATATATTGGCTATTTTTATCTTTTATTTCCAAGTGAAATAGTAAGAAAAACCGAAACACACTTTTTGGATATTTTAATAAACGTATCAAGAGACACGCGATACGACTTGAATTCGACAGCGAATACAAGCTGAAAGTTGTCGGCTTTGTGTGACTTAATCGGCCCATTATCTTGATGATTAGTAAATCTAACGTGGTTAATTAAGATCTTATGTCGATCGATTTACGATCGTCGGATGTGCAATAATTAAAAAGCCGTAAAAGGTCTAGATTTCCGTGGCGCCGTATGTCTGCGGTAAAACGTTCATTAAAACAGCAAAATTATAGGTGCGAGGAATAAATTGGCCAATGCGCGATCGTGCCTGTTCGCCCAGTGCATTAATAAAACTCAACTATCATATCACATACATTTACCCGACATGCGTATTAAGATATCTTAGCGCGGGCAATTAGAAGTTTAAGATAATACGATGCAAGCAGAACAATTATTGGAGATCTATGAAGTAATACGGTTTAAAATAAGATTTGCTTTTCCTTCCCAATAGTTGAACAATACGATGCGTAGAAATTAAAATATAATATATTAACATTTTATCCCAACGAACAGGTTGCAACGTAACGCATTGCAATAAATAACTTCTAAAATGACCATCTTCTTTTCAGAATTTTGATATCATTTGTAGAATTCTTATTTTTCCCCAAAGACTGTTTGACTGCTTCTGATACACTTCAAAAAGAAGTCTGACAATTAAATGCAAAAAAAAATAGCGGTCCGAAGATTATCAATTTTACGTTTCCGTTTGAATTTAAAAGTTGACAATATTTTTCGACGAAACTTTCAAGCCACATCCACATTAGGAAGAGAAGCGTGTTTTAACTGCAACTGCGAGACGCCTAAAATATGCAGATCCGATATCGAGTATGTTGAATGTATGCTTACATCATCATTATTTCATAACGCATTAATTCGGATTCCCCCTATTTGGAAGATGTTGTTATCTTAAACCTTTCAATCCTGAAGTAAAGTGAGACTTCAAGTCGGCAGGGTTTGACGATCGAATCGTCGGTTAGAGCGAAACGGAAAGTAATGAGAGGACCACTTAGCACAGAGCGACGCGGTTACACATCACGCTTGTTAAGGTAACGCGGAGGTTAAGAGAGAAGAAATTGAAGAGACGTTCTGGCCAATTTAAATATATATTGTTGGCCCCGGTTTAATTAAGCCTACTTAATTTTCTCGAAGGGTCCGCGCCAATGCTCCTCGTAATTAGTACGGGCGCGCATGCCGGCTCCACGGTCTCGTCTCGGTTCGCCCTTTTGTTTTCTCTCTTATTCCTCCGCATTAGCTTCACCTGTATCTTCGACTCCCCTCAATATCACCCTTCTCTCACCGCGACGGACTCGGCAGCCTCTCCGCCCGACGAGAAGAGAGCATCAACGAGTCATTCTTACTTTGCACTTTTGGGACGGGCTTTGTGCGTTGTGCGAGCCTTCTTACGTTATTAACTCTTTACCGTGCAATTCTTTTTTGCGGATAAATTATTATATTTGCCGAGAAAGAGAGATAAAGAGAGAGAGAGAGAGAGAGAGAGAGAGAGAGAGAGAGAGAGAGTGAAGGAGAATAT
>VBVQ01002584.1:0-23998 GCA_011636635.1 Tetramorium simillimum
GTTTAATATATGTCAATATTAAATTTAATTTTTAATTTATACTGTATTTTGTTACTAAAAAAAATGATCAGTTGCTACAGTGATGTGGGTACTATCAGTATTGATTTAATATAAAATTGTATATGTATATTTATGTGAATGTATATAAAATTTATATACAAACGCATAATAGGAGGATTAATAATAGTTATCTTGTCATTAATAATGTAATAACGTTGTATATGAGGCTACGAAGAGAGAATTACAATAGCTAATTAGTAAATTCTTCAATAGTAAATTCTTTTCCATTCATTATAATTTAATTGTAATAAAACAACATACAAATTCTTCTCTTTTTCTTGCTCTCAAATTTTATAAATTCCGAATTTAGATATAGCAACCTTTTTAATATATTTAATAAAATCTATAAAATCGCATGGAGTCGTAGACTACGTTTTGACCACGTTAGATCTAATGAGTAAACTGTGAAGCAAAATTAATTATGTTCCTTTCATCTACGCCTGTACGAATTGGTATTAAGTATTTATAAAGCATGTATTTCTCTATATCTTGATGCAAATATTCACGACCCTCAAAAAAAATTCAAAGTATGCATAAACATCTAATATATTTATCAATATTAGGAAAAAGTGTATACGGTGATAATATATTTTCATTAAAATATATCAAAAGACATAGTAATGTATCGCATCAAGTATATCCATAAAAGGTACTACTATGTATCTTTTCCAGATCGAGCTTCGTATTTCATTAGATACTTAGATATATAACTCTGATAAAATTTAGATAAATACACCTACGGGATGTAAACTTTGTTAAATTTTCAATTTGTAAAAACGAATGCAATTTCCAGAAGAAATTTAGCTGTTGTAATTTTCTCTTAGTAGCCTCATGTATCATGCGCAATATTCATATTTTATGAGTTGCACAAGATAACAATCCTTGTACTTAACAGGTAAAAACAAGGTATTTCATTCAGAATGCATGATACAGGAGTGCTCTCTTTTTTGCACCTGTAAATAGAGACCCTATTTAGGGAACTGGTTAAAATTTAACATCTTTTACAAAAATATTTTCTATATATTATATGGTTATATAAATGAAACTGTTCATATATATGTAATCTCTAATTCGCCATGATTTGTAAATAAAATATACTATTCTGCGATTGTTCATATCTTACTTCTTTTATATTAAAAATATATATATATACTACAGGAACTTTCAGACAAAAAGATGTGGCATATAATTGGTACAAAATAATTTATTAAATAATTATTCTAAAACAGAAGAAACCATAACAGTAATTCATACTTGCTATATGACAGTCATAACTAAAATTTTACATATTATGTACACATATATTTCAGTCGTTTTACTTTCCAAATGATATCTTTCTTAGTTATCCCGCACAATTGTGAGACGTATACATGAAATATTAATTGAACTGCATGATTAAATCAAAATTGTTCCCGTCTCTTGAGCTTAAAACATTCGAGCATTTAATTGTTTGATAGGCCAATAGAAAAGAAACTCTTACAATCACTATAATAAAAAAAACCTGCCATTTAAATGAATTAAAATTTTACATTTAATGACTAGTAGGTATTTCATACTTTGGATGCAAGAGACGAGAACCTGCGCATTCTACTACTAATTAATTCTGTAAGAATGACGAGCTATTTACAATAGGAATATAATGAACACGTTTAACAAAATATCTTTTTTATGCTTAGATTTTCTTTAAATTGTAGCTAATCATTCATTCGCAGATAATATTCTCTTTTTAAAGACTATTAATTACTATGACAATGATAATTTTCTTTTCTTCACAAAACTTTTTACATTGGCTAAAACAAATGCATATTAAATAAGTCCTATGCTACTGCAAACGATGCTATTGCACATGACTGTATATCTATTAACATAAGACTGGAATTTGTTTGTAGTCTTCGATATACTTTCGTATATTTTCTATTTACTTTAGATATTAATTCAAAATATTCATAATTCATCATGAGGCGTTTCAAAAATAGTAACTTTTAATCTTTCAATCAATAATATTAAACTCTTTAAAACATCCGTTTCATCCACAGTAAGTTTAATATTAGGATTTTGATAAAAGTGTAAGAGATTATCTATAACAGGTAAAAGCAAGAGCTTAATGTTCTTAAATTCAGTTTTACAAATAGGAGATACCGTGATCATGCTGTCCGAGACTACTTCGAGAAAATCATTATTCTCTATGCTGAATTGGCTAGTTAGCTTCTCTTTGAAGCACTTGACCATTAAGTTGCTTAGGAGTTTACAGTAATCGTGCCTCAGTAATTTTAGCTCAAAATCTGTAATAGTGTATTCTCTCATTTTTTGTTGACGCTGTTCGGCATCGTAGATCTCTTCTAGATTCCGTCTTTCGATCGTTAGATCGTTAATTAATTTCATCGCTTTCATTTGTATCTGCAATTGATCATCATATAGAATCTTTCCAAGCAACTGCAAACCACCATGATCAATCCAAGCTTTTTGAGCAGCAGGAAACTGGCGTATTAAGGCACTTAGAGCAAAGAGACAGCGGGATTTCACTTCAATTTTATTATTTGTAGATAAAACGTGCAACACTTTTTGAATAAAATCATTTTCTAGTGCCTTAGCTTGCACTTTTGGATTTGATTGGGCAGCTGCTCCTAGAAGGCGTAATGCTTCTGATTTTATTTCATTATTAGTTCCATTGAGACACGGCGATATGATCTTAGTCAGTCTACAATAAAAAAGAATTGGTTAGAATATTAGTAAACTATTGTTTCTAAGAAAAATTATCCACGTTTATGAATA
This sequence comes from Tetramorium simillimum, assembly GCA_011636635.1. Lineage (NCBI taxonomy): Eukaryota > Metazoa > Arthropoda > Insecta > Hymenoptera > Formicidae > Tetramorium > Tetramorium simillimum. Next base: position 2,833 of record VBVQ01002584.1, read on the forward strand.
CTTACCCATCCATGTCTGAGAATATTTTAGCATTGTCTATTTGATGAAGAAGGTACTCTAAATTATTTAAAATATCTAATACTTCTTCAATCTCTATGTTAGTTAATGTTCCTGTAGTAATACTACTTTTATAAGATTGGAATTTCTGGAAAAACCTCTTTAATAATTCCGAATCGCTTGTAACGTTGACTTTAAGAGCGTTAAGTTCTTCTTTCAAAGTTTCATAAAAACGTTTAAAACGCTTCTCAGTTTTTGGTCGGGTTTCTCCATCCTAAAATGAAAAAGGAAGACACGATAACAGCTACTATACTTTTATTTCAAAATATTTAATGAAAAACGGTGTATCCGTAATCTAGATAACGAATTATCACAGTAATCTAAACCAACCGCCGAAATGACGCACGGCGTTAAAAGTATCGACGAAACCAAATCTTAAATGTATTCGCAATTATCATATGCTGTATTTAAGCGCGTGGTTTCCAACAATTCGAAAACTCAATTTTTAAATATTAAAAATTAAGAAAGAGGAATAGTTACATTCATTGTTGATGCTTCCGCTTCCGCTTGCTTGAGTTTCTTCAATCTCGCTTTTAATTCATCAATAGGAAATTTCAAAGATTCCGAAACCTTCTTTATCTTTACAGGATCCGGCTCTTCGTTTTCTAGGACCGATTTATCCGGATGTAACGTCAACGACTTGGAATTCGATCGATTTGCCGTTTCATCGTCTTCTTCCGCCGCGTCCATCAATTTAGCCTCTGTCACTCCAGTCGCAAAATTATGTCTCACATGAAGTCCTTTGGGAATAGGGGTTCCTGCGAAATCAGAATCTTTTGTAATCTACTTCGCAGCATATATTTACAACATTTAATTAAATTAAGCTAAATCGTTCAACTCTACATCTAACTCTCCGAAGTGGCATTTAGGTGACAAAATTAATTCTTTTCATATAAAATAGCTTCATTCATTCATAGTTTATTGAAAAACACAAGCTACCGTCACATGAATATCGCGTACTCAATCCAAAAAGTTCTTGGAGCTTTTTTCTTGAATAATTTATGACGAAATTCTAATACACGTGATGTACAAAACTACTCATGATGTACATCGTTCTAAAAAAATTGCAATATAAATTAAAAAGAAAAGAACAATTATTGTAAAGAAGAATTTTAATTTCTCGAGACTATTCGTTTCTTGAACCACGTAATCCACGCCGAACGCACGTCACTGGAAGGCGATCGTTTCCATTACTCCTCATTTAAAATGACTCCGTATGATCTCCGAAAATCCCGCATTACATAAGACTATTGTGTCCCGTCTTGTTCGGAAACGACGTCGTGGAAGGAACGCGCGTACGGCAGCGTTGACTGACGTGGTGGATCTGGATCTCGGTCGGCGTGTAAAGCGATCCAATTCCCACGATCGGGCAGAGTTCCCTCCCCGGGCAGAAATACTCACCCTTCTTCACCGGCTGCCACTCGCGCGTCGCCACGAAGGCGCTCTCGTTTTTTTCGGCGACGCCGAAAATCGCGAGCGGCAGGTAGAGCAGCAGGATGCACGTGTCGGCACGCATTCTCGCGGGGGCACGTCGCCGTCGTCGTGGTCGTCACCGGAGAGCAGACGTGTACGGCTCGCGATTTCTTCACAGGACCGTTCGCGGATACGCGCGAATCTCGGGGTCGTCCGTCATCAGCTGGAGCGCGGGCGACGTGAGCCTGTCAGCGGGCCGCTCGACATGACATTTCGCGCGGGACTCACTTCACGTGTTGCGTCCGCTACTTATTGCGTCTGTGTGTGCCGACCACGGTGCCGACGGTAGTTGCACGCGGCCGCCACCAGAGCTGACGCGGACCAATGAGGAGGCGCGACGTTGCCGCGTCCGAATCCTCTACTGTGCGACTTGAAAAAACGAATGAGTCATCATAAAATCGTAAAACAATCGTAAAATAATCGTAAAATAATTTTACAATCATTATTTCGGCTACTTAGGATCGACTTTTCTTATTTGTCTATGTGAAATTATTAGTAATGACATAGCGACAGTAGAATTAGCTTGCTGAAAAAAATGGAATATTACAGTGATTTTGTATGCTCAATTGTAAATCCTTTCAATCCAACTTCGTATAAAGTTCAATCTCTTAATAATTTTTAATCTTTCCATGCAGTGTGTCGTTAATATAGCGCAGTACGTTGTATTTTTGGATATTCATCACTCGTAGTTGAGTAAAACAGCTATTTTGTATTTCGAACAGTACAATCGTACGAGACACAAGGATGAAAATGATTTGCCTTCCAAAAGTGCAAAATTAAACGCGGAGACTATTAGACTTTCCTGTACATTGATATATCGAGAAACGGAATCTCTGACAATTTTCAGAAATTTCGAGTATCTTGTTTGATGCCTCTCGGCGGCGGCGGCAACACCGCGCGGCCGCGTACGACCAATCAGCACGCGGAACGTAGCTCTAACTCTGAGCGCGCAAAGCCAGCTATGCAAAACTCATTTACTACTTGTTTACTATGCGCTCGGACGTGTTATAATAATATATATACAAAATTATATTAGTTTTAAAAATAAACGTGGGATGACGCGTGGTTATACATATGTGTATAATGAAAGAATATGTAAACACGGTTAAACGTTCTTTATTCCGTATATTGTTCAATAGTACATTTGTATCATTTCATTGTCTTTGATAACCTTTCAAGACACAGTATCAATTCGCAATGTTTAGTATGAGGAAACATGTCAACCGCAATGGCTTTTACCGGTACCAACGGTTCACCGAGATATTGCTTGGAACTAGGTCGTGCCAAGTCGATTAAATTTCTCATGGCAGCACGAGGATCACACGATATGTACACTAATCTGTTCAACTTTTTTGATTTACGCAGTGTCAATAAGGCTTTTTGATCTAGAAAAAATTAACATACAGATAAGTTAACAATTTTTTTATAATATCAAAATATTATTTGTATATAATGATAACTTACGTAAGCCTGCTCGGGGGGGATCCACAATGGCAATGATATTAGATTTCGTTGTCCTCTGAATGACAGGCAACAAAATGTCCTCCGCTTTCCCGACAAAAAATTCGCAATTGGTAATATCGTTCTTGATAGCATTTTCCTTCGCATCCTTTATAGCGTCGGAAATAATTTCCACTCCCAATACTTCACCACAATACTGCAACACGGAACGTTATATCTACAACTGACTCGATTTGAGTGCTACAGGCGGGTCTTTAGAAATGAAGATCACTTCCTCCTATTTCATTATCTCTAATCTATCTATTTATAATAACTGATTATACCTTCGAAAAACAAAGACCTATAGTTCCAGTACCGCAACATACGTCAAGTAACGCGGTATCCAGTGTGGGTTCGGCAAGCTCAATTGCCGCCTTGTACAAAACTTCTGCGCCCAATGTATTGACTTGAAAAAATGCTTGAGGCGAAACACGAAATTTCATTCCAAGCAACGTTTCTTCTATATATTCTGTTCCGCTAATATGATATAAGGTACCACTATTTTCACTGCCTATACTTCTGCAAAATTAAATATTATGTAAATAAATAAATATATGTTGGTATTTTTATGTAATATACTTACTTCTTATCTATTGTGTGAAAATATAACGAAGTAACATGAGTGGCGGCACCTTTTCCGTTTTCAAAAAATATCCTCAGTTGTGATTTTAGTTCCTCTAATTCATTCGTACTGAGATTTTGAGGATGTATTCCTATTATCAACATCAGATGATTGGCACGAGTGGTTCGAGCGGTAACTTGTCTCCAGTATCCAGAATGATCGACTGGATTAAATGGCTCCAAGTTTGATTCACGTATGAAACTTTCTAGTATCTGAAATATGTAACATGTAAATTTTAGATCCTAATTTATCTCCACGTGTTTCACCGCTGAAAAAATTACCAACTGAAATTAACCTTTACAGCACGTTTCATATTTTCTGGAATATGACAAAGATCATCAATGGGTCCAACTGCTGTAGAACCTGAGGCATAAGTTGACAGCCTAAACCCAATCATAATCTTGCTCTGTTCGCTGTCTTTTCCTGCATCCAAAGGAAGCGGTAAACATAAAAAGAAAATTTTAAATCATATAAATCTAAAAATACGTACCAACTGTAAATTCGCATTTATTTCTATATGCTTCAGTAACGTCTGCCGAAAGTATCGTTTCCAGTTTGCACGGCAATCCATCATATAATTTTTTTTGCGACGTTATCCATTCTGTCAACGCCTTACTTTCTGTCAGCATTTGCTGACCAATTTTCATCAGGATAGCGGTCATTTCTTTCTGCTTGAGTTCTAGCTAAAACAGTACACAACACAGGTGACTGTTTCTTTTCTGAGACTTTCTAACAAGGGTAAGTATATGAAAATCCCTTACCTGATCTGGATACGGCATGTTCCACAAAGGAGTAGTAATAAATTTGATTCTATCCACAGGAGAGCAGTTTGAATCCTCAGTGTCAGTCTTCAAACGTTTGTTGGTGGATTCCTCCTCTAGTTTTCTTTTCACAAAGGGATCTGGAGCTGGTTTGGCTGCCTAAAAAGAAAATAAGAATTAAAAGAGTATATTTAATTTGCAAGAGGAAACAGCCATAATGAAAGACTAGAGACAGACCTGTGCGGTGAGTTTACTATTTTTCCACAAAATTCCATTTATAGTGGTTATTGCTCGTTGACGACCGTCTTCCGTTCTAAAGCATACGTATAACCAGCTGCTGCCTTTCTTGGGTGGCTTTACCTTACACGCGTGCAGGTCCAGTTTTTCGTTTAGAAGTTTCTTAAATTCACCAATTCCATAATATTTTGGCAAACCACGCACTTCTATCTTGTACTTTTCAGAAGTGAAATCGTCTCTCTCAAGATATGCATATGGATTTTTTTCCTTCTCAGCAACGCTGGTTGCTACAGCTTCCGTAATGTTTCGCTCAGCCATTCTGTCGCGTTCTTAAAATCACCGTCGTAACTTTTAATTCGTTGAATTCAGTTTCATAAGGTATTTCGCTCGGACGAACGGTGCCGTTAAACTCATCTAATCTTCCTTACTTTGTGTGCATTTTTACACTTCATTCTAAACGTAACATAAATATTTCAAAACTTAACACTGAGCGTAATTAATCTTAATTAAATGCTTGCTCTTAATTAAATGCTTAATTAAATGCTGTTGGCCAACTAACGAACCACGCGATAGATAACAAATAGTAAGACTGATACAGGAAGCATATGTATGTACGTGTTTTATTTTTTTTGAGAGATATTTAATGTAGTAACAACTGAACTACGTAATTCACCGACTATTATACTCTTATCCTTTGTCAAAAACTTGTAAACATTAATTTTATCCAATTCTTTAATTCACAGAGTCCTAAACTTTTAATTTCCGAAAAGGAAAATACGCGAGATCGAACCTTCGCGTTTCTCACTCACGTGAAGAATGAAGCCATGCGTCATTATGGCTCCTGCACACTGGACGCGGAAACGCTTGCCGCGCGGCGGAAGTTGGCTCAATAGCCAATCAAATCTTCCGCCGAGCGGAAAAAGTTAAACTCCTTCCAACTTTGATTGGCCATCAAGCCAACTTCTATTGCGCGGCAAGCGGTTTCGCGCTTAGAACATATATAAGATCCACTCACACGTACATTTCCGTCCGTAATCGTAAGATTTCGACCAATCACATTATTCAATTCGGCCGTACGTAAAACCTCTATCAGACTACGGATTGAGATTGAGATTAGATTGGAATTTGACCAATCAGAACAAAGCTAATATTCTGTAAACATTCTGATTGGTTAAATTTCAGTCTAATCTCAATCTCAATCCATAGTCTGATAGAGGCTTAACCGTAACCGGATGAATCGACCAATCGTTGTTGCTCAATTTCTTGCTCAAAACGGTTACGGTTACGGAAATGTACGTGTGATGGCCTTAAGTTTTTCTATGTGCTGTGGTCTTTATCACGGATTTTTAAATTTGTATAAAGTTTCGTCTATGAGTTCTTAAGGTCTGTTTTTTATTGCTGCACTATTGCACCAGTGTGCACCAGTACAATAAGTTAGAACGAGAAAAAGTATATTTGTTTCATTCTAACTTATTGCACTAGTGCAGCAGTGCAGTAATAAAAAAACAGACCTTTAATCCTAAGATCGTAAGCAAATCGTCCAACCACAATCAAATTTTCTTTTATATTCTTGATTGTCGTTGGTCGATTTGCTGTACGATCTTACCACTACGACTAAAAAAAAAATACAAAAAAAATACAAAATCTTATAATACAACGAAAAATAAAAACGCGCGAGAAGAGGGAGCACAAAAGATAATAGGAAATAAATGATCACAAACCGTTGTAGCCATATATATCGCGCTGTAACATTCTTTTTATTCTTATTTGTATTGTTGCACCATTAAAATTGTATTCTGTTCCGAGTGCAGGATCGGTACCCGGTGCAGCTGAAAAGAACAGACCTATTTACTACGCGCTCGTGCAGCGGCCGGCACGTGCGGCCGCGGCGACCGTTCCCTCGCGCAGTAACACAGTAACCGTTGCGCGCGCGCGGCGTCACTCTCTCTCTTTCACGCTACTCCATCATCGCGCACGGCACGCACACGTCCGCTGCCGCCGTTCCCTCGGATAATACACGTATCACGCTGACAAGAATCCATTAATAGCAGACCGATCGCCATGGCAGAGGAGTATCTGTACGGTAAATATGATCGGCCGCGGTGCCGCGGTCGCCGTGGCTCCACTATTTCGCGGCGCACGCGGATACTTACGTATCGTCGGCCATTTAAGCGACGAAGGGGGTGCCGCGGCCGAGACGCCGGCTAGACCTGCGGCCATTGCGACCGCCGGCCCCCATTGTCGCGTCGGGGCCGGCATTCACGGTGTTCACGGGTGCACCGCGTCGCGTACACGACCGGGCACGCCGCCGGGTTCGCCGGCCGGCGTCCGGCGTCACCCGCGCCGCCCCATCTCTCGCCCGAATATGACTTGTGACTTCTGTGTGTCCAGGAATCACCCTCGAGGGATCGAACGCGACCGAGGTATGGGACCCGGAGCACAAGAACGACGACTCCGACGGCACGGCCCAACACATCGGCGCCGACCAGAAGCTCATTATTAAAATGGTAAGTGCCACGTTCCGCCGTGCGTACAAGGACGAGTCGCCGTTGGCGAGGGGGCGCGGAGGCGCCCCGCGCGACGTCGTCTTCGCGAGCATCCCCGGCCACCCGGCGCCTCCTTCCGCCCGCGACAGGGCGGTGCGTTTTCCTCATCACGCTCGGCTATTGTACGGCACGGTTCGCGGCTCACGCAGCGTTCACGCTCCGCGTGCGTTCTCAACCGTCGTTCCGCGTCATTCGGGAGGCCGCCCGATTTCATTTCATTCTTTGTAGCGCCATGGAACGTTTCGCGCGCGAAACTTTTTAACCAGCGGTCGCGGACGATCGAGTTAACCCGGGGTAATGGGATAACAGTCGGCCACGTTGTCTCGGTTCGAAACGCGCAACGGTTGCCGCGATTCCTACGAAAAGGCTGACCCAGGCATCTTTTTACCAAGCCCCCACTCGTAGCGTTGTGACTATGATTGATTCGCCTTCCCGTTATAATTGCGAAACGAACATTGGGGAAGTTTGATGCTTGGCGCCATTTTTTCACAACGGCTTCGCCCTTCCCCCCACTTTGCTTTAGACAGGGCTCTATTATGTCGCGGGATAAAGATTATAACGGAAATTTCGTGGCCGGGTCGATTTGAATGGATGCGTCGTGCGATTCAATCCGTGGGCCGCTGAGCCGCGGTGTGCAGGTTAAATTGACGTTGGCAGCACACCGCTTTCCGTGTTGCGGTGCACCGCGTAATATAATTAAGCATTCGCCTCGCGAGTAGTTTTATAAGACGGTATACAGTACATTTTAAATTCTACTCTATTATTTCTTAGCTACGGTCGTAAAAAAATAAAATTTTTTGTTATCTCAAATCATTTATTGTGCTTTGCGCGGCTTATTCGAGTTGATAATAAATTCGAAAATCACAAAGATATTGTAAATATATGTTGTTCCTATTTCTTCACTTTTATAAGGCGATGATTCGTTCGGTACTTTTGGGAATTCGTTCTTTTGGGAAAAAGTTGCTCTCTAACCTAAAAAGGTCAAACGTGATAAGAAGAAACTTATATAATTGGAACTTTTTTTAAATAAAAATTAGATATACATTTAGTAGATAACAGAAGTATAAGAAATTTGGATATATAATTTTTCTGATCTTTTATCTTATAAAAATGATTCAGTCGTTGAATCGTTGAGTTTTAATTTTGGATGATTTCAATATCTGTAGCGAAGGCGTATATCCAAAATAATTTTTATCAATATTATTTCATTTTCATATTATTTTATACATGCATATATACATGTACATTATTCGATATATTTTTTCTTGCATAATATTTATTCGAATACTTTCAGGCTCTTCTAGGGCCAGAGGCTAAACCCGGAGAACTCAATGTTTTACAAGTTGAGGCAATGGGTTTAAAGGGGCCCATCAAAACACCAATTGCATTGCTCGAGATGGGAAAAACTGCACAGATTATTCTTGATCTCAGTTTCCCAGATCCTCCAGTCACGTTCACATTGGTGAAGGGCAGTGGACCTGTTCATATAGTAGGACATAATCTTCTTGGTACGTATTTCTATATAAATAAATTTATGGCTTAGTAAATTTCTAACTTTTTCGTTTTTGTCAAGTATTTAACGTGCCAACATCCAAAATATTAATTCACTAATTCATATGACATACTCTTATCCTTTGTCTATTAAACCTTTGTCTCTCTTTAGTTCTTTAATTTTGCGCGTCTTATTCGAATCAACTACGCTACAGTGTCTTAAACTCTTACTTCCTTAATGTGAAAGATACACGGATGGAAGAAAACGAACTCTATTGTTTCTAATCATTCTTGTAAGCACAGAGCCTGGCGTCATCTCGCGTAAATTTGTAACTAATATTTAAAAAATTCACGTTTATCCTCTTGAGATGAAATTCATATTTCGGATACTTTGTTATTATTGCATCCATAGTGAAATTACGTTCATATGTGCGAGATGACAATTATAAGAACTGAATTCAGATCTTCAGCTTGATAGGTACTAGAGTGACTGCTCTAATACTAAACTATTCAATATCTCTATGTATTTTATTTATTTAAAATTACGTATGTGTTATTTGTATTATGTATAAGTCTAAATATGTATGACACACGTGAACAACGTAATCTTAAAAATACGTTATTAATAAATTCTAACTGGTATTTCTTATTAATGGAGAAGATAGAACTTTTTTATTTTGTTAATATTTACATTTATAAAAATATATGAAATAAAGGCGATAAAATTGAACGTGGACGCCTTCTTAAAAGAATATTAGGAAAAATAAGTTTAAGAATAAATTTCTTTATTTCATTATTTTATGCTGAAAATATATGTTATGTATAACACATGCTGTTCTCTATTTTACAATATACACATGCATATTTTAAAAATAGAATCTCAAATTTTTTATAGTATATGTATAAAAATATTAATGTTTTTAATTTTAAAATGATAATTGAATTTATGTATTTTGTTTATAATTTGAATCTGTTACATGATTCTGCTATTTGAAAATAATTTTTTATATATCGTGAGATAAACTTTGATTAATAATAATGAAATAATTAATAAACAAAATATTTATTTATTTGGTCCATTTTGTTTCATTATTTATAACTGATACAACATAATCTTATCAATATCATTCGTAATATAAGTTTCTAAATAACTTAATCTTTTTTGTATTTACTAGAAAAATACATAGATTCTTTGCCTTTCACAGGTGCCCACATTGAAGAATTTGAAGACATGGATGATGAAATGGAGGAAGAGAACATTGATGATGAGGATGATGAGAAGGTATGAATTTTGACACGTGTGTGTGTTTTTATATATACATATACACATATATATACATATATGCAAGAATAATTTAAAATATATCTAACAAATTTTATGGTAATAAATGTAGCAGACTAATGTTATAAATAATACTTGAAATTCGATTCAATAATATCAACTTATGTAGAATGAATCTCTGAAAACATGATAAATCTTCTACATAATGTGTTCAAGAATGTAATGTTATCATTTATAAGTTATAATTTACTTTAGAGAATCTGTACTGCATTCCAAATATCTTTAGTTTACTTTTATTTTTTATATTGCTAAAATCGACATATCAAATTATATATATTATAAATATCCATTTCAGGCACCGCGAAAGAAACGAAAGCTTTTATCAGGAGATAAAAAAAACGGCGTTGAATGAATACGATCATGAACGTAGACAAATATAATATTAAGATAAAAACTGAACACTGCGCTATAGTTAGTGTGTCTTTTAAAAATATTACAATATCGTACCAAGAACATTTTCCAGTTTATTTGAAACTTTGTCTTTTAAGAATATCTTTGAACAGTTAGGAGGAAGGAAAAATATTGAATCACTTATGAAAAGTCATGAATGTATTTCTTGTGTCCTTATTCATGTTTCATGTTTTATTTTCATAAAATAAATCTTATTTTACAAAGACTTGCTTTTATTCCTTACTAATCACGCTTCCTTTTTGCCCATTTTTTGCAAAGTGACGTGTTTGAATTATAATTATTTATTGCATTCTTAGTAAATCAAGGATTATGTTAATATTTCTATTAATAAATATAAAACGTTTTTAAAAGTCAATATTATTAGGACGACAAATATAGAAACTAGTACAATTAATTTCAGAATTTTAATTTGATTACAAAACGTAATAAAATTTCGTGTTCTTTTTCTTAGAATTTTCTCTAAATCAAACGACATAAATGGATTACATATATAGCCTTCCTATATTTATTTCTTCATATACAATATGCAATATTTGAATATTGGTAGATATGGAAGTCGATCATCATCAATGAATTTGCATGTAAAAGAAATTGCATGATTACATTTTATATTTCTTGTAGGATCCTGAAGATGAAGATGATGAAGACGATGAACCTAAGAAGAAGAACGCTAAATTAGCAGCTGCAGCTAAATACAAAAATCAGGCTAACAAGAACAAGAAAAAATAAACATAAGCCTTAACATTATGGAAATAAAACAAACTCTTAAGTTAAGATATTATACATAAGTCCATAAGTCCATTATCATCCGCATTTGTGCGAATCTAGTATCATTTCATCAGATTGCCACACGACAAAACGGTTGCCTTCCACCTTTCTAAAAACACAAGTAGACAAAATATCAATAATACAATTATTTGTAATTTCAGACGTTTAATTTGCTTGTGACAAGATTACGATTTGCTTTATTTAAAAAAAAATTTTTATGCTTTTCAAAGTGAAGTTTATCACGATATTATCTCAGTTATTTAGACATTTATATAACATACCTCTAATATGTGTATGTATGTACGCATCCCTAGTAGCACGTGTTGGTTTTTTATACGTTTCCTAAACGTTTCTAATATTTTAAATACGTTTAGGAAATGTATATGAAACGTATATAAACCATCATGTGCTACCTGGGATATTTATCCGGGTTAATGTATATTTAGTAACATAGGATTTGACATTAAAAAGAAGCAAATGTTTGTGGCAAGATTTTTATAAATATAATTTCTCTGTCTCTTTAAAAGGTGATCTCTTATATTGGAGTATTAGTGTAATTTCAGATAAAATTGAACTTTTTCTCTTGATAAGATCTTGTGCAGTTAATAGGAGAAGGAGATTATAAAAATCTTTTTTTTTTTTACTTCAACGACTTCTTGAAATCCAGATGATACAAATACATAGTTTTGGTATAATAAAAAGCAGTGCATTTAATGGCCCAATTGTTATTGTAAAATTTGTGGAAACTACAAATAGATATAGAATAAGAGATTTCGTACTTTTGGTTTTTTTTTTTAATTGCGTTCATATCAACGAAAATCGTTTAGAGATGCGAAGATATATTCTAATGTGATCATTTCAACACTTAAATGGATTTTTTAAAAATAATTCTCAGATAAGAAATTGCGAAACTAAGGCTCCAGTATAATTTATTATTTTCGTGTGTACAAGATGGGGAAAGGATTATTAGTCTCACTCAAAAATCCTACTTTCAAAATTTTACTTACATCTCTAAAGATATCAGCATTAGAAGAAAAAAATATACACGTCATCTCAACATTCATTCCATTTGATGAAAGGTAATAGAAACGGGAGTTACAGGTGTACTGGGTAAAGAAACTGCTCTTATGTCAGTGCTATTAAAGCATATGTGATGCATGTATAAAAAACGTACGTGCGTTTGAAGTAGTCTGTACACCTATTTTGTACATATACGATACAATAAAAAATTTCACAACTTTTAAAATCCGTATTGCTTGGGTAGATATTTATTTGAGTACAACCTACCTTATCATAACAAAGAATATTGTCTAATTGTAGATTAGGCTGTAAAACATGTACGTATGTGTCAGTAGAAATAATTTTTCTTTATATTATCATTTTATTGTTTGAAATAAGCACACTTAAAATCTGTAGACGTAAAATAATACTTGCAATTTCGTTCGATATGTTTTGGTATTTCTAACGATTTTCATTTGTTCACAACTATATACATATATTTATGTATATTCAATGTTGTTAATTATGTATTTGACAAGTAACTTTTGTATGTAGGTTATTTGTATAGAATTAATGTGTAACATATCAAGTTCTCTTTCATCTTACACATAAAGGAAGAACAATATAATTATTTAGGCACTCTAATTTAGAACAGATTTACATACGGAATCAATTTAAAAAATTTGAATATTACCTCTGAACTTTGAATATTAAAGTTAAACACGAAGTGTGTGCGATATGATATAACCAATGATATGACAAATAGAAAATTATTAGATATATTTAAAAAGATATACGGATTAAAATTCGTAATTAAATATTGTGATATGCAGAATGTTAATTTAAATAAATGTTCTACTAAAGTAGGAAAACAAGTTTCCTGTGACACTGCAGAATATGACACAGTTGACCATGAAATAGCAACTTCACCGCAAGTACGTTAGTATTTTACTTGATTATTATTATATTCAATATATTATATTCAATTAATTCATATAATTATTTATAAATTTTGAGAGAATATCAAATTTCTGCGCATAATATAAAAATTATATAAATGACTAGTTAACAAATTGTTTTGTACTTTTTAAATATTATTAATACCGTTAAATGTATACTCCTTTCACATTATTACTTTTATAATTTTAACATTATCAATAATTGTGATTTTTAATTGTACGTATCAAGATAGCAAAATTGACTGAAGTTATAACAAATTTAAAAGATGCTATACGGATAAGAGATATACAATTAGAAAATTCTCATCGAGAGAAAAGTAGATTACTAGCAGAGCTGAAGAAGCAACAAAGATGTAACAGGAATCTTAAACGTGAGGTTTGATCGTTATAATTGAATGATTTTGGATATATATATTAAAATATAAGATATTGTTAGAGGGGAAGGGCAGAAAGTTTCATTTCTAATCAAACATTTTATACACAAACATATTACAGTATCATATAAATAAAATATTATTTCGCACATTCCTATACAAATTTACTTACAAAATCAGGATTTTATCAGGAATAGTTTTAGAGATTCTACTAAACTAATTTGATCTAATTCTAATCAGACATGAGTGAAACAGTATATATTAATTATTTTTATTGTAGAACAGTTAGATGGCGAAAGAATTTTTCATCAAAGAGAGAAAGATCATTTCGTTGAAGAAATGCAACGATACAGAAGCAGGTGTACCGGCAACACATCCAAATTTCAGCAACAACGGCACAAAGAGCTCGAAGAAGCGCAAGATTCCTTGAAGAGAGAAAACAAGCAGCTCAGAATGGAGTTGTCAGATAAAAACAAAGTTACATATAATCTATGTATAAAGTTCCTTCGTATGAAGCATGCTAAAGACACATTAAGATATAAATTGGATCAGTTGCTGCACGAGCATTTGCTAGTAATGGCAGAGATGATGGAAAAATTAGATGAGGCAAGAAAGGAACTTAATTTAATTGTGTCAGAAAAATTTCAGGAGCCATTGCCCATTAATAAAGCTAAATTTTTACAAGTAAATGGTTAAAAAAATATATATATGTCTTTTTATTCAAATCTGTCGAATTAGATTATATTTTACATGATATCATATGAATCATTAGGTTGTACAAAGAAATAACAGATTGACATATGAAAATGCAACATTAAAGGTACAGGTTTATCAACTTACGCAGAACATAGAGAAATTGAAAAGTCAGATGCAAAAGCCAAAAAAGATTAATGTAGATGCTAAAATCATTGAGAAACTAGCAACGCAAAGCAATACAAGGTCCGAGAAAAATAAAAATAATTATATCGAATTTTTATTATAATATATTTTCAATGTTCAAAATCAAGCCTACATCTAACAATGTTAATATAAAATATAACTATTTTTACTTTTAGGTCAACTCTAGATAAAGCAGAAAAAGTGGCTTTGCTTTCTAAATTATCTCAACCTGTCAATCATACTGAATACGCGGAGACGATGTCGCGAGTGAGTTCTGAGAGTCCAGATGATTGTATGTTTAATGACGGTAAACAATCTAAAGAATTTCACGCAGAACGTGCTCAAAGTGCGCCAGGAATTGTAGAAACATCCATTATTTCTCGACGAAATAGATAATGCTTTGAAATAGGCAACGTGTATGTTTGTATAAATATGATCATACTTTTTTTTATATCTTTATTAATCTATTGAATCTCTCTCGACGCGCGAGAAATATGACGTAATAAAATCATCTCCATTTACTAATAATCAATATAAAAAATTTTTTTGTATAATCGAAAGACAAGAAACGAAGTCCCAATTCAAACTAACGCATTTAATGTAACTAAGGTGATAACCGAATAATTAAAATATTATTATTGTATACTTTTGCATGATATCGAAGTCCACATATCGATTTTTATCTTTTTATTTAATGCCTTTATTTCTTGATTACATATTATATCTTAAAGTCTGTACATACATTTAGTTTTGTATACTTTTCGTCAATGTCACGCATTTATCGCGCAAAATGACATTCATCTACGGGACGAGGATCTTCATCATCATCGATACTGAACATTAATAATAGATCGATTGAAATCGCAATCTAAGCATTTTAAGATTTTTTTCTCTTTTTTTTTCTTCTTCTTTGTCGGATCATCGCTCTCGCTTTTCCGTATTACCAAGCTGCACAGAGTTCAACGCGTATTTTATGCTAACTTAGTTTTACGTCGACGAGGTCATCGACTTGAATTTATTTTCTACAATCCAATGTCGACCAAAATAAGAATCTCAGAGAGTAAGTGACATTATTTATTTCATTGAGTTGTCATCGTTGAGCTATTCTTTTCTCTTCGCTATCCGGTATATACATTTACATATATTATTAACGGTCCTATTAATGCAATTATAAAAGCTATCATGGAGAATGTAGGAAACGATTGGTGGCCAATACTATTTCATATAAACCGATCTGCCTCTTTTCTCCTCTCCAATAAAAAGTATCGACAAAATGCAGAAGGGACGTCAATCCGGGAATGAATTCGTAGGCGTTCGACTATTCTATATCGCCGTGTCGCGGCGATTAAAGCGATAAAAAAAAAAGGACGCGGTGTGACACATATATTTCTGACGCTTCTGAATAATATTTTATGCGCAAATCATCCGTTATATACATATGCATAATTTCTCTCTCTCTCTCTCTCTCTTTCATCAGAAATATTATCTTCGCTAATATGATCGAGGAACAAAAGTCAACATTTAAATGACGAAAAAATTTTTCTAATTAACAAAAGTTTTTTGTACAAGTGCAAAGATCGCTTATCTTGGTGTGATTTCCAGACTTTGTAGTCGCACGGCCGTCCAACCGTTCGACTTTAATTCGCGAGTCGTTAATTATCGAGATTCGCTAGACCTCGTCGGGGCCCGCGACGGAAAACAACAAACATCACCGGCGGAAAAACGTCGTTCTCAGAGTTCTCTTCTCCGCTCGGGGGAATCGAGCGGAAGCCGGTGGTGAGTGTCGAGTTTGCCGTCGGAGTGAATCGTCACTCACCCCGTCACCGCGGCAGAAAGGGAAAAGAAATGCGGGTCAGCGGGTGGTTAAGTGCTACCAGGGAAACCTTTAGGACAGTTTACCGCTTCAGCCGCGAGCCCCGGTCATTTCCGAGGCTCCATTAAATACAGCGGGTTGCGAGAAGCCGGACACCCCGCGACTTCCGACGACGTCACACGGGAGGTGTTTTCGCGGCTCCGCGGCTCGCGCGCGGCCACGGCTCGGTTTTCGCTCCCCCGAGGGTGGCGGTGTCATATATATGTCGCGTATTAAAATGAAATGAAATGTCATTGTATACGTGTGTGTATCGATGCGCGCACACCGCGGGGATTGCATTGGAACAAAGCCTGATATTCTCGTCACATATTTAACGCTAAATGCGGCGACCGTCCGATACCGAGTTTTATTTGTCGCGCGCGAATATCGCGTCCGCGAGACTAAATATGTATTGTGAAGAATAATGACCTCTGGCTTTAACCTTTCGCGTACGCGGAGGCGAGAACATACGATTAGTAGAGGTAGTTCCATTCTAATACTTTGTCGCGAATGATGATTGAGGGCAAACGGCAACGTTTCTCCCCTTTTTTCGATAAAGGTTGTCGATGGAGACCGTTTAACATATATGTGTATTGACAAATTCAATATTTCGAAAGTGTTTCCGACGGCGCGACTTAATATGTGCGCAATCTCTCGTGGAATCGTATAAATTGTATTTTTGAGAATGTCCGAATGTATTTTATATCTTTTGTACACCGGAAAAAGACGTGCTTCTTTTTCATCGCTTTCTCGTAAAACCTTTTATCGTAGAACAACAATTTCAAATCTTCTACCGTCAAATGGAATCCAACGCGAATTCTTCATCAGGCAACACATTTTTCACTGTACAATCAAAATGATTGAAATGGCGACGCATTTTTCAATTACGATGTAATGAAAATGAAGCTTTGAAATTAAATGCATTATTGCATTTAAAAAATGACACTATTTTCTTGGATTTTAACTTGAAATGTGTAGCATCAATTTAATTAGATAAGTTAACATAATCTCCTAGACACGAAGTGAGAAAGATTGTATAATTTAATATTATATTTCGTTATCAAATTTACCATTTGCCATATTAGATTACAATTTACATATTAAATATAATGAACCAATATTCCTTATCGATTATCTTTATACGAGTGGAATGAACGATAATGATTCTATCGCGTTTAAACCGATATGGCTATATAATAAGGATATGCCTATTTTGGGCGTACGTATTAATTCGCACTTAAGTACGCACACGGTGCATTGATAATGGGTATTACTAGCGAATCGACCGGAATTCTATTTGTATCTTCCGTTAATGTTTCCCATTGTGCTATAATGGAATAATAAAAATCGGAAGCTAAATACAGCATGCCGAGAGAAAACTTACTTACATGCTCATTCTACCGAATAAAAATTGCAAAAAGTGAAAATTGAGAATAAATACCGAAGTTGAGTATACAGTGGCTGATTTAGATCTGCGTTATTTATGCGTTGACATAATCTTAATATTTGATTTGTCCTACGGCGTATCGTGTGGGACTGTTTTCTTACGCATTCTATACAAAATAATTGTATACGTTAATTAAATGATGTATATATGTATGTACGTTTTGCAAGGAACAGTAACAATTTAATAGATAAAAGAAAAAACTAATGAAAAATAATCACGTTGACTGCAAAAATTCATTTTTTTCAGATAGATAAAGATATATAAATTTTTACTGAAGAAAATAAAAATATGGAATAAATATCAACAGTCAACTTTACTAATATAGTAATCGAATATGTCGATGAAAATCGAATTCTATATTATTTTAAATAACGTATCGATATTAAAATTCCTCGACATCAATAAAAGATAAATAGATTTGTAAGTAAATGATTAATTTGTACTCGACAGCGAAAATTGAGGTAAGCAAAATTTACAATCACTATTCCATTATCGTGCTTGCCTTCGGCGTATTTCTCCACCGATTCCTTCTATTGACGTAAATGCATTTATTAATAACCTGCGGCAATAATATTTTTTTCATATCATCGAAGTAAACAGTCAAATTGAAAACATATCCGTAATAAAAGACAAAATGACGGAACGATTTTTTTTTTAAACTTTTTAGCAATATTTTAAATTCTTATGCGTAACTGATGAAACGAGTTTGTATGAGACGTGATATTACGTACGTAAGTACGTTTTTTGTAAAGAAGTCTGTATTCGATGGCGGATGTGTTGTCCGATAATTCGTCAACAGGCGAGGAAGAGTATGACACGTGGTTTCCGAGAAAGGGTGGTACCGGTGATCTAATACACTCTTCATACATATTTTATATATATTTAATACATATTATATAAAATTTGTATTTATTATAAGTATATTAAGAAATGCTCAAGTAGCAAAATGATGCAACATTGTGGCCTTGTGAATTAAAGATGCGAATCATATCGATTACTCCATAATAAAAATAGAATACATGTTGCGTACGCAGCTGCGGTGAAGACAAAAGCATTTAAACTTACAAATTACAAAGTTGTCGTAACAAATAACAATGTTTGTTGCTTATTTTATTATAATCATTCACGCAATAGGCAGCGATCACAAAGCAAAACTCGTCGCGCCTACACATGGATGAGCGAAATTCAAATTTAATCTCTCTATAATTAGCTAATTAATTATAGCCGCTAATCATATAATGAGCAGTTCGACATTCGTGTAGCTAGATAGTAACATCTATCGGAATACTTAAAAATTTTTATGATTTTTATAAAGGTATTCCACGAATCAGGAAAAGAGAAGAAAAAAAGCAAGAAAAAAATTTTTAATGTACGTCATGCAAAAAATAGGATATTATCAGGATAATATTTCTTTCGACATGTAACTTGGACAGAATAATATTTCTAAGAATATTCGAACGAACCACCGTTCATCATGTGGGAGACGGCGAGTCGAACGTTATTAGTCGTTAATTATCGGACGTACGTGACACTGGCAGCCTTTTAATTAAATCGATTTTCTTTTTCGTCGCAAAACACACCTATCGCATTCGCAATTTTTCAACAGCTTCATCATTTCCGGAAGGAAAAGGACACGTTTTGCGACAGTCGTAGATTCTGAACTTTGGAAACACTCAAACACATGGCGCATCTATATTGTTGGACATGTATCTTACAATCTTCAATTCGTGTGACATTATCCGATTTGATTTTAGGATTTTAGAGGAAGCGTTTAAAAGAATTAGAGAAAGAATGAGAGACGCGCGCTTAGCTTATAATAATTCTGTAAATCTATATTTTACGCCTGATACAGCTTTCGTTTGTCCTTTGCTGAGACAATCGAAGCTAATAGAGCTAATATTCCCAAAATAGTTAAATCATACGTCATCGTAGAGAAAAGATTATACAGAAGATGGAATCTCGTAATTTTCTCATAATTGTTTTCTCGCAAACGTGCAATGCCTAATGAATAAATCGACTGTGACTTTTCGTTTTTGCCGGAGGGCGGAGCCCTGTGGTGCTTCTAAGGAGTACCGTCCCGGCAGAGAGATAGATCCGACGAGGAAAAATTGCCGATTCGTACGTTCGGTGAGGACGAGAAAGGCGGAAGAGCGAGAGAAAAGGAGGAGAATGACGTCGCGCGACGCACGGTACAGCGTTGGCATTCTAAAAAATGATCCACCTTCAACCCCTTAAGGTTTCACCTTTGCCGTCGCACTTTCGAATTCTTACTCACGTCTACAGGCAATAACTCCCACTCACGGTTATAACTCTGCTGAAAGACGGACGGCGGTCGATATAACTCGGCCATTTTGCGGATAATTGCGAGCGACGCGTCGCATCGCCACGTCCGTCTCTCTAATGAGAGACGGATACGCGCCGCGAACCTAGCCGTACTCCAGAAACGCACAGCCTCCCTGAAGAAACGGGCTTTCTGATTTCTCTCGTAACGTACGTGTGTTCCAGATGTTCGCGACGTCTTTACCTCGCACTTTAGTTTACAGCCAATTTTTCTGGTACACGGCGAAATCAATTTCATGCGTGAATTGTGAACCATTTGAATAATAATGATTATTCGTTTTTGCAGGAAAATTATTAAATTAATAAGTGAAACTACGTGTAAGCACAACGTATGTTTGAAAATTTTCTTTCTTTGAAAATTATTTTAATGTTGCTAATAAAATTTTATATCGCTTGTTATTTGAATGTTTTTTTTTTATTAATTTTATTTAGTTTATTAATTTTAATGTAACAGCTGAAAATATATTATAAATTTATCAGTTGGAAGTAATAATTCTGTAAAATCTATAATTCTATAAAAAATAAATAAAATTGTAACATTAAAGACAGAAATGAACTTTCATCTCTAGAGTTATCTGCTCCACTCAATCATCGACTTTGTTCCCAGCCTGACGCCTCTACTCCCAGCTGCACCTGTTAAACCGTCAGGAATCCGTACGTACCTGTTGAAATGCGAACTGTAAATTAAAGGGACTCACGTAAGGCATCAATCAAATCGCGGTAAGTCGTTTTCATAATATTTCTTATATATAAAATTTCTTTATATAATTTGATCTGTAGAAAGTAGTAAAGCTTCATACAACAAATTAAAACTAAAAATGCAAAATCCCTTTTTACTATAAAAGCGTAAGGTATCAAAGATTTATTTGAAGGGACGAAACAAAAGTAATATAGTATTATTATAGTATATAATAATATTCTTTATTTTTATGATGAAATTTTTATTTTTCTCGAAAGCACAAAAGTCATATCTTTTAAAGATTATTTATTTTATCTCTTTTCCAAGAAATCTAATAATTTGCCCTTTAAATTTTCCTTCGGTTAAATTCAACTTCAAATTCGACTTTATATATTTTTTTAAGAAAAAAAAAATTTCTTAATCACTTTT
>VBVQ01002585.1:8137-23988 GCA_011636635.1 Tetramorium simillimum
AAAAAAAAAATTAAAAAATTGAACAAACCTTTTTCTAATCTGACGAGGAAAAATTAATATATTTTTAATTAAAACCGCGAAACATCTTTAAGTTTTGTAAGGTCAATTTAATGTTTATTTGTTTTTAAGTATTAATGCCGTATTTTGGGGAAATGTGATATACCTGATTACGCTCGGATATTTTCTTCAAAAGTTGGCATAAGAAGATTAAGTACGAGCGACGTGGAATTATTTGCACGCGACTCAATCCGGTTAAAACGGTATATAAACTTAAGAACGACTGCCGACAATTGTTCCGCCAAAAGTCGCGAAAGAGTTTTGTTGATTGAAAAGTCGAATCTCTTGTGGCTACCATTGCTCCACGGGGAAAATCGACTTTCAAGGGATTTTAATGAATAGAAGCATTCGCTATTCTTCGGGGATGTAATTATAAAATCGTTCTTTTGTCTCTCGGACTCTATTGAAGAAAGAACGCCTCTTCGGCGCTAGGCCTATTGTACCAGTAACTGAAATTAAATTCTGCATTGCAATTGCGCGATTCTCGCTCGGTGACAATCTATCTGGCTCATGACAGAGATACCATTTGTTATAAATAATTAATTCTCCCTCCTTTTGAATAAGTCGTTTACAAATATTACGATTACAATTACATTTAAGTACAGCAATTTCAGTAATCTATTTTTGGATTGTTAAATTAAGACTGTCATTTAACCCGATAAATTCTTTTTTGTAATAAGGACCGCGGATTTTCATAGGCTAACAGTAAAAGATTTAAATGAAATATTGCCAACGTATTACAACATTTCGTTTTTATTCGAGCGTCTTTTTCATGGAAACAGAGTAATAGATATGGAAACGCTGGAAAACGTCACGCCGGCGTTCCGTGTGTCGTCTTCCGACGGGAAACACTCGTCGTTTTCAGCCAGCCGAGAATACGACACTGTGAATATCTTTCGCCGAGAAAGTGTGAATTCTTTATCTTCGAGATGCAGAGGCTTGACAGTTTGCCAATGTCAGAGAGATAAGAGGAAAAAAAAAAGACGGCGGGAGAGACGGCAAACGAAGGCGTCGGACCAGTCTTCGGATATCAAATGTTCCTTTTTCCACTTTTTATTCTCGCAGAAGGCAGAATGCCAAACTATCTCGACTCCGGGCGTGCGTACGCTAAAATATATTTTCACGCGCGCTTCGCGAAGAAAAGCATGAATTTCGTTAACAGGATTTACCCGTGCCCGATACCATCCGACGTTCCTGTTCAAACAATTCTTTCTCTACGGGGCACAAGTGCCGTTCGTCAAAAGTAAATATTCGCTTATCGATAGACGGCTTTCATGACCGGGAGAGGTTTTATCGCCGGCGGACTCGGACGTGTCGGCTTCTCCCCGTGTTCAGTGTATTTAACGGGCCGTCAGCTCGTCCAGATTTGCGTCGGTCTTCGTTGCCGCGCGCGGCAAAACTACCGTCTCTCGTGGAAAGGATAAGAGACATAGAGAGAGAGAGAGAGAGAGAGAGATAGATAGAGAGAGGGACTTGCGGCTTTACGAGCATTCTGCGCGTTTGTCTCTTTACGCGTTCGACGCTCGTTTCGCGCCAAGAGCCCGACCAGCTACGACGCGCATTTCCGGTTACGAGTGTGCCGTAGTCTCGATCGTATCTCGCACCTGATTACGCGGAAGAGCCCCCCGGCCGTTTCCCCGCGACGACGAGGAGGGTAGGGCGGGGTACGAGAACGTCGTCACGGGCGCTCCGCCGAGGTCAGAGAATCGCGGCTCAACGTCGTCGGCCGCGTACATTACCGGGAATAACGTTCACCACGACGACGCCAGTTCGCCATTCTTTATTAGAGGTCCGTGCGCGGCGCGCAGCTTTGAAACGTGATCAAACGCCCGTGACTCCGTGGCGAAAACGGCCGGGACGACTTGATGGATGATGAAGATCAACGAAGCTTTACGAAAGAAGGGAGCGTGTGCTCACGCGGCGCCGCTCCGGCCGCGGCGGGGAATCTTTGCGCGATCGCTGTGGTAGTCGAGGAATTACGACCAATCAGAACGGCGGCGGATAATAGATATCTCGGGCTGTTTAATTAGGACGATCGTAATTAACGGGGTAATTTACAATGCAACGCGTGCGCTTCGCGTCGGCTAATTGACACTGACACTGACAAACAAAAGTTCGCGTTCCGCGCGCACGGTTACCCTCGCCGATTATCCGCGTTAAAGGATTTCTATTAATATACTCACTTTATATAGCGCTGTTCCCCCGCGCGGTAAAGATACATATGTAGATAGATTAAATTCGCGACATATCGACGGCTTTATAAAATATTTCGTTCCGACTAAACTACGATAAAAACTACGATAAGAAAAAGTAGGTGGTCCGCACGATTCTCAAACGAAGTTTAAGCGCCAAGTAGGCCGAACTACCGGGGCGTAACGGGAAATTAGTTAAATAGGCATTATTAATGAGAACCTGACAGTATACCAAGAGTACCAGATTGTACGACACGCATATTAACAACTCGGCACTGAGAAGTTTTTGCGTAATCTGAGATTATTTTCCATGTCGAAACGCGACCCCGTACAGGCAGGCATTTAATTAATGCTAGAAACGATTAAAGAATACGTAGAAATTATACGTCGAAAAGCGCATATACGTGATATAAGTCTCTGCATATTAATAGAGTACAAATAATATCATGAAAGAAAAAGTAATTTATATTTACTAAATTATTACATAAAATTTATTATGAGAAAGTATTAAAAAAAATGGGCTTATAATTTTGTTGGAAACAATATTATTCATTTTTATTAAATAATGCAAGATTTTATTTAAAAATTTATTACTTTTCAACTTTTTTATAACTTTATCGTTATTAAGTATATTATCATGGTACGTAATAGAGCAGAAAGAGAAGGAGAGGGGCCTAGTTTATTTTGCAAATGAAAAATATAATTAATATAGTGATAATTGAGAAAACCCACTGGCAGTCAATTTCGCCGAGAAAAACAAGTATCAGCGTCGCCTATAATTTATACTCGTTTCTAATCAGCTTAGTTATTCAATTAAACGAATTAGAATTTCTCGCAGCGGTTCTTGATTTTATGGGGCGCGTTCGCGGGAATTAATCCGGTTTCAGCGAGCATTAAAGAGACAATTTGAGGAGCGCGTTAAAAAGGGCGTTTTTACGAGCTTGTACTTTTACGAGCGGGAACGAAAAGGAACAGTCGGAACGGATATTTTTCCGAGCGTGATAAAATATGAAGTATACGGCGTGCAAAAAGGTGGCGGACTTCCATGGGACGATTGAGCCATTCGAACGCGCGCTCCGGCTTCAGCGCGCGGCCCTTAATTAACCCTTTTATAAATATCCTTACAGGGTATCCCTAATTTCACTTTGCTATGCCGCAATGATGGGAAGCAGTTTCGCCATCTCGTTGCCTCCTGGCCTTGGGCTCCCTCCGCTCGTCTCTTCCCGCGCTCGGGCAAATATAGCACGAGCCGCGGGAAGCCGGCTCGTGTTAATTATCCATACCACGATGCCGTCTCTCCTTTCCTCCCTCGCGCCTTGTGCTTTGTCCGTCTTTTGGGCTTGCTCTCGATACGTTTCACACAAGTTTGTTACCAGGGCGGAGGATAAAGGAGACGAAAAGAGAGGGACGGGGAGGGGGGGGGGAGGTATTACGCGAGACTAGTTGAAACAGAAAACGGAAAAACGAAATAACTTTGTATTTCGACCAACAGACTGGAAAGCGGTCCGCTGCGACGAGAGATCCACCGAAAGAAAATATCACGGATGGCTTTATTTAATTATGAAACAGCACGTTACTGAGTATAAAAGAATCGGCAACTCTGTAAAGTTTGCGTTATGAGAAATGAGAACTTTACGGTGCGGAGTCGAAGTCGCCAAAGTTTTGCGGGGACAAATTTATAAAATTCTTTTCTGCAGCAGGCTGTCTCGCTGAAATAAATTGCATCCGAATACAATTATTACTTAGTCATTAATCATTACTGCGATGAGTGACCATTACAAACGCAAGATGATGTTAATACATTCCTCTTCGTTCACGTCACTCACGTCAGGTGTAATTAAAGGTGAATTTTCCCTCGATGATGAAATAAGAAATTTGATATTTCAGTCGTTTTCATAATCTGTGAAATCAATTTTGATAATTTTCCATAATTCTACGCAATATATTCTCAGTGAATCAAAATCTTCATTAATCACGTCACGTCAGGTGTAATTAAAATCAATGTTCCCTCGTTGATAAAATAAGGAATTTTACATCTCAATCATTTTCATAATCTGCGAGATCAATTTTGGTATAGTTTCCATAATTCTAGCTAATATATTCTTGTCAAATCAATTCGACCTCCGATGATATCTCCCGCGTGTAATTGATGAAAAACGAGCTTGTTAGCAGATACCGCGATAACGATCCTTGGATAGCGGATATCGCGATACAGCGGTGTCGTTTTTCACGACTATAATTATCGCCCTTGACCTTGCTACCGGAATTACACGGAGAGCGAGATCTGGCTTCCGTGTAACCGGGCGGGGTAGTTCTGTATGTCAGCCCCGAGCAAGTAATGTGGATTATCCGCAACGATCGATCAGTCCTCTAATAGCTTGCTCAGGGGTAGGGGCGGTTGAGATAATGCAAAATTGATGAGTCCCCTCCGAGTGTTTGTAATCCCGAGAAATATATTGAAATTGCCGACGATCCGGTACCGACGGTTGAAAATGATTCGTCGGCCGCCGCAATAATTCTAGATGATTTGCCTCGGATATTAGCGCGAGGAGGAAGTTTACGATCTCCTCCCGCGAATTACCGATTCGCCGGCGGTATTTAATGTCGTCGCGTCGACCGAGTAACGATCGTAATTTCGCAGACCCACGGCGTGCCATTGTCGGGGTGCGTGTGAGCCGCCGCGGATTTCGCCTTTCACCCGTGTCGCGTTTGTACGCGCGCGCGCGCGCGGATTCGTGTGTAATTAGGCAACTTTTTAACGGCTGTGAGTTCTGTCTCTCTCGCGGAAACCTGTTTGTATCTCGGCGAAATGTTGTCGGCGCCTGATCGCGATTCCTCGGCTTGTCGGGCTCGCACCGAGCCACTGATATTTTCCTGAGCGATATAAAGTATGAAATATACGGTGTGCAAATGAGTGCCCATGGTCGGCGAGTAGCATTTTCTGATTACAGCCTGACGTATATTAACTACTTAGTGTTTGCCGGCCGGTTTTGTCTCTCTTTAAAGTACCACGTACCACGTACGTGATTTTCGCGAGAGCGGACACACTCGTGGCACCTTGTGAAATGCAAAACTGTTATGGTAGAAAATGGCCTATTGCATATTCATAGAACGAAATAGACGCGAGTGATACTTGATAGCCGAGATAATATGCTGCGCGCTGTTGCTGTCGATAGCACGCCTCCCTCGAAAGTATAAGACGAAGATACATTACTAGAATACTAATCCTCTTTGATGTGATACTGTAGTGAAACCACCGGGGAACTTCCTTGGAACAAGATTTGGCTTTGTAATGGAAGAGCCTATCCGCGTGAGTGCTTCATGCCGAAGCACCTTCATAAAGGTGCGCGCGTTCGAATCCCCTTGGATTCACGTGTCTGTCTGGGAATTCGCTCGATGTTAACCAGTCGGTGCATATTAATTCCGAGGGATGGAATATCTCGATCTTTGAAGAAGCCAGAAAGGGGGAGGGCTGACGGTGGAGCGAGAGAGGCGCACGGCGTAGAGCTCAACTGGCGATAGAAGCGGATTCCTCTTTCTTTAAGGTACCTCACCGACGATCCTGGGATTTCTTCGTTCGTGGGAATTCTTAAGATCAGTCGGGTAGGAGAGAGGATTTTCGCGAAAGGAGTGGAGACGAATGTGCGAGCGGAGAGGGAACGAGTTATTAACGATTATCGAACTCTTAGGGTTCTTCATTCCGGCCGCTAACATCTCCATTTCGCTTCTTTCCATCTCTCCACTCACTGCCTCGTAAGCAAAATGTCGTCGTTTTTCACGTGATTAGATTTCGGACGCGGTTGTGTCAAGAAAAAATATTGTGCGCTGAAACTCGAGATACTGGAACGCGGGATTCACGCGTGCTCGCAGGCGCCGTGCGATTTATCTCTGTGTTTGCGTTTCGTATACGCATACGTGTGCGTTCACACACGGCGGTGGGCCATGCGGCATGCGGGACTACGGGAAGTCGGGGCTATAATTCGATTTCGTTAATGACATCCCGTCGTTGCAGCGCGATGTCGTAATTTTTAATGAGCCTTACGGCCCCGCTTAGAGAGCCAGGTATTATATTAATCGGCCGAAGTGAAAGTTCTGATGATACGATTCGGCGTGGGGCCGATTGCGCCATCGATTATAATCGTCTGATTGAGCCAGATGTAACAATATCTTGGGTGCTGCCGCTATTTTAGATATTAATTGACTCCGAGGTCCTTCCGAGCTGGCTGATTGTTAGAAGAAATCGGATACGCGCGGTCCTCAGACATCAAAGTTTCGGGCAGTTAATTAAGTTAAAATATTCGGCAGACGTCGCTTAAGTTATTAATCTGCTCCGTCCGCGTGACAGACGTGATCGCGGAACCTAGTGTAATGTGACACGTGATACGGATAAGGAGACATAAAGATGGAGACGAAAATACTTGTACTTGAATTACATGGACGCGGGGCGGCTTTAATTAAAATAGAATTTAAACAGGATTAAGAATATATTATTTATGTAGAAGATATCATGTAACCGTCAGTAAAATTCTAATATAATATGACGTGGATGTGAAATGAATATGAATGACTTTTTCATGCGGGTAGATAACTAGAGACTGAAACTACGTTGAACATTTTAGAAGGTTATAATAATAATTATCAGATAATTGACTTCGAGATCGAATTATTAGGTTAAATAATAATTATTAGATAACGAGAGAGAGAGAAATATGTTTAAAAGATATTTGTTTTGAAGTTTTTATATTATTGGAAAGATTAAAGAAAGTATATTACTTATATGCAAATCGCAAAATTTATTTGGTAGTTTTTAAAATTTATTTTTTACTTAATTGTCATTGATCGTATAATAATTTTGGGACAATATTTTTATGTAAATTATCTTGTAACAAATTGCTTGTAAAATCCGAAGTTTTCTTCCAAGATCGTTTTAAGAGCGATTTTGTTAAGCGATGCTAGAGACACTTTTCCAATGGATGATCTGCATTTACGAGTTACTGAAACTCCATTCGCATGTAAAACTGGCGCCAGACTGCGCGCATTCGCAATTCGTGTATTCGCGAATAGTGTGTGGAGAGAAAACTCGTGAAATTCGCATTCGTGATTCGTCATTCGCGTTGATTCGCCAGCAAAGAGGAGTAGACGAAATCGAAAATCGCGAATGGCCACAAATCAGCACGAAATAATGACAAGTATACGAATTGCGAACAGAGAAGAGTCCGCATTACTTATTACGAATTACTACGAATCGTGAATCGCAAATTGCGACTGTGCAATAATGTATATATGTACATACATAATATATACATGTATGTATATATGTGTATACATTTAGGAAAGTTATATCTTTCTCTCCTCTTCGGCGTACGTGGCGAGGTTTTGCTGGGTTACATTCAGTACGTCTTATTTATTACCTCTCGTCTCTTCCGTGCCGGAGGTGGAGAGGACATCGGAGTGGAAGGCCCCCACTCATCCACCTTGCACTTTCATAAGCCTGGACTTGTCTCTCTCGCGCATACGTAATCAGCCGCCGGAAAGAAGCTGCTATGTCGAGATAAAGTCACAGCCATAGCGAGCGCGAGAAAGAGGAGAAGGAAGAAGAAGAAGGAGGAGGAGGAAGAGAAAAAGGAGATGAAGCGGAATGAAAGCGAGAAGAAGAAAGATGTAGGCACGAGCAAAAAGGAGGAGAAAAAGAAGGGAAAGAGAAACGAGGATGATGAGAAGGAAGAGACGGAGGCAGAGGGAGCGAGCTTAGTCAAATGCACGCTCCAGGGGCTCTGCATAACTTGTCGACTGCAGTCCTTCACTCTTTTGTTTCGCTTACTTGCCCGATCCTGCTCGACCCTTATTCCTACTTCATCCTCTTCATCGTCGCTCTCTCCTCGGCGACATCGTCTTTAATATGATTGGAGTAGTATGTCTCGGGAATGTCGAACCCTACTTAAGGAAACCGCTTTAAGATCGCGGGTTTCGATTACCGCCTCCGCTCAACCGGTATTGTATTTCGTAGAAAAAGTTATGA
Organism: Tetramorium simillimum; assembly: GCA_011636635.1. Taxonomy (NCBI): domain Eukaryota; kingdom Metazoa; phylum Arthropoda; class Insecta; order Hymenoptera; family Formicidae; genus Tetramorium; species Tetramorium simillimum. Next base: position 16,406 of record VBVQ01002585.1, read on the forward strand.
TCGCGAGCGCAGTGATTTTTAACGAGGCACTGCGTTAGAAACTTTGTGAAATCGATGAGCTGTATGTAAACGAGGTTATTCCAAAGAATATTTGCGTGCGACATGAATCGAACTTGCGACAATAGTTTTTTAGTGAAATTAATAGATGGAGGAATTAATAGACGGTTACTACAATGAAATGGAGGTAAAAGAGAAGAATGGCAAGAGAGAACTTCTGTGAAGTTGGTACCTCGTCTTTAAAAAAATTAATTTTTTTCTAAAGTTCTCAATGCACCTCGAATATACCGAGAGAAACATATATAGTTACTTTTGAACCCAATCATATTATTTTATAATATTTCTAACAATAAATATAATTAACTTAACTGCATCATTATCTGAACCATAATTATCATTAGAAATACTGTATTTTTCTTTCAGTGTAGTTCTAGAGTTCTATATTAATTTTAAAGATAGTTCCGGCGAATTAGGCTAAAAAATAAATTTTGAATCTTGGGCATGCTAACTTCACAAGAGAGATATTTGATCAAGTACGACGAATCACACGGACACAATAATTTTGCACAGAGCTGCAGTTGCATTGCACGTGAAAGGGATTTTGCGGGGAGATCAGTGGGCTATAATGACGCTTATTTTACGGCGTACATGAAATTCATGAAAATAAACGTGACCCCGGTGTTGGAAGCGCACGCTGGACTGCGCGTGTAACTTGCAAGTATGAATCAAACGAATATAGCCGGCAACTTTTTTTCTTTGCGGTCAAATAGTCGCGCGGCGAGATGAGTGGCGAGGGAGATTGGCTGAGAGGCTTCGGATTAAATCGGATTTTAAATATATACGGCGCTAAAAGCGCGCTCGCAGGTAATGAACGAGAGACAGAGAAAGAGGAGCGGAGGGGAAGGATCGCGCGCGCGCGCGCGGGGGGAGAGAGAGGAGCGGGCTCGAAATTACATTATGCATGCGGCGCCAAGTACACTCGGTAATTACTCGTATTAATAGAATCAATCTCTCGTCGCACATGCCGGGATGACGTTTATTAGCGACACGTGTTCACCGTGGAGGAGGCTTTATGCAGTGTTATCTGGTACTCGGCAGTGGATGGATACGCGGAGCGTGATAACCGCGACGCATTCACTCGTGTTGTTTATCGAGAGGCGGCGGCGGCGACGGCGGCGGCGGCGGTGGCCGCGGCGAATTTTTACACGCCCGATGCACACGTACCTTGCTTAATCGAAATAACGCATTTTTAATGGAGAACATACGGGAGTGCGCGTGCTGGATGAGTCCTGGCGTTCCTCAATTTATTTTCGCAATTCGTGACGTATAAACATGTGAATTCATTATGCTTTGAAATCAGGCAAAATGATTCATCGAGACAGCCATTGAAAGCTGTGAACACTCTGACGAGCACGTTCCCGACATGAAAAGGTTGTTGGCGTTATTGACAGAAGTATTAAAACCGAAAACAATGCGGGACTCCTGTTTTTCGCGTGTGCACACGGCATGCCGGCTCCTGCTCGTTTTCGCGAAAGGATATTCAAACAAATCCGCCGGCATAAGCTATAATTAATTAAATTCAAATAAACGGGGTAATCGGCGCGACAGATTATGCATTCGGGAGTAGGATTACACGTGTCTCAATTCTCCCTACATCCGAGAATTTATACACGTAATTATTTCACGGGAATAACGCATTAACGCGTTGTTCGTTAAATGCAATATAATTGCTAACTGAAAATTGAAAAATGACAAGTATAAATTGTTGTTGAATCTTGTGCACACTATGCGCGTAAATTTAAACGCAGGTCAAAGTTTCAAAAACAAAAAATTACCTTTGATGGAGAGATGGATGCGTACCGTTTTTTTTTTTCCAATAAAATGTCTCCTCTAGAAAGAAAATAATGTTCACAGTATCATAAAGAAGAAATATATGAATATAATACATATAAAATTTAAGTTTTCGACGCACATTTCAAGAGTGTTAAAAGCAATAATAAATTGTGAAGTTCCACATGATAAAGTAACACATTTTATTGGGATGAGAATTAATAAAAAATTGTTTAGAAAAATATATAATTGAGTTAATTTCAGTGGAAATACAAGATCGCAATAATAATACCGTATGGACAAATTTCAGAGGCTATCAGCACTCTTACTGACTCTTTATCTGACTTTTCAAAACTTTCGTTCCCACGTTTATTCGAAATAGTCAAAGAGTAAGATTCATGGTAAAACTTTAAAAGGAAAGTGTAAGCTACTATCGGAATCTTATTACTTAGGGAAACATGCCATTACATGAACAGCGTTGCCGAACATAAATTATGACGAACACCGCGGTGATATATTCTCATTGGTATAACATGAAATTTTTTTTCCCAATAAAATGTCTCCTCTAGAAAGAAAATAATGTTCACGGTATCATAAAGAAGAAATATACGAATATAATACATATAAAGTTTTTCGGCGCACATTTTAAGAGCGTTAAAAGCAATAATAAATTGTGAAGCTCCGCATGATAAAGTAACACATTTTATTGGGATACATTGTTAAATTTACACTTAATAAACGTACATTTCTTCTTCATGATTTACAGAAGACCGTGGACAAGATCTTCTCGATCTCGCCGAAGAATTCGGTTGCTCGGCCGGAACGGGATCAGGGTCCGTTTCAGCAACGGCAGTTTCGGCGTCGCCGCTCCGCGCCGGTAAGTTCCACGCCAAGGTATCACCATTAAACTGTCAGACGTATACGCTACCGTATACACATATACATATGCCGTCTGGTTCTCGGTCGTACCAGTTTTACTGTCATTCACTTTATCGGCGAGAAATCAGAACGCGTTATAGGGTATCGCGAGGGACCACAGCGATCGGCGATCAGCGCGACGATAACGACGTCGTTATACCAGCGTCGGTAGCTGATGTACATACGAGTCGTACAAGCCGATAAACACGGGCTAGACTCGTCGCTCGGCGCCATTGAAATGATTCGTCCTTGTTAATTGTTAATTAGCGTGTCCGCGCGACGAAATGAGTCCTTTATGCTCGCCACCGTGTGACGCCGAGTTTTAAGCGGCTGTCAGGTAGTTGTACGCATCCATTAGTGATGTCGACGGACGACAGGAATTCGGTTCTGGTTTTAATTCATCCCGAATTCATCTTGAGCCTCGAAGCGTTCGGCGTTTCAATATATAATCCGCGGTACGTACGTAAACATGCCACGACCATAAATTACAGTATCGGGAGATTTTATTTTGTGTAAAATTTCCCATGGACATGAGAAGTCGACGAGAAAAACATTAAAGCCGGTTACTTATAGAACTTGTTCTTTTCGAGTAAAATGGTAAATGTAAAATAACTTCGTCTCTATTCTATTCAATTATGCCCGTCGTCCTTTTACGATTTGCTGGTATAAAAGAGATACGTTGAAATATCCCGAGAATTCATTTTCATCGAGGAGTGTCGCATTGTTTCAAAATTGAATAATGGGTGTAGGAATCAAGTCGTTAACATGAGAATAACAAAGTATGTGTTTCTAATACTTGGATGCAGCGCCATTGTCCCCACCGTGATTGTCACGGCGGAAATGGCAAGTTGCGAGGCGATATTCGTCGGCCCTGAGCAACAGGATGCTACTGCAGGTAGGATTTCAATAAGCTTTCTTTAAGTATGTCTAATTATCATACATCGGCGGACGTTCGCGCCTCCGCCTTGCGGCGCGTGACGGTGGGCAAACACGGCGGGCACTTGACGATTTTAAAGCGCCTGCTACGTTGAAATGTAGTTTATACGCCGTATTCGCACCTACGTACCACGGGAGCCCGAGTAACACACCCGTTTCCCACCACGTCGCGGGGATATACTGTCGCCGTGCGGGACGCGCGCGGCGAGATGAACGCGATTCTTGTTGCGACGAATTTTTAGCACAAGTACATCGCGAAGCGATGGAAACGCACGTGTCTCGCCACGGTGAGAACACGCGACCGGTCTCTATGTAAATTTTATTTTGCACGAAAATGGAGGGATTATACGTCGAGATTAACGGCTCCTCTCTTTCTTTCTCTCTCTTTCTCTCTCTTTGGCGAGCGTGGGATAAGCGTCCGCGTAGTTGTTCCAGAAACTAGTTACTTCGGTGGTTACGCCGAACGAGCGGTAAAGACGAGAAGCTGCGGGATGGCAGCTGCGTAATTTTTATTATTGTCACGCTCGATTACGTGTGCGGATGGAAAACGTGAAGATCCCGTAACAGAGGTCTCGTAAACAGAGAAAAATAATTAGCAATAAAAGTTTGCCAGTCACGTAATGCGGGTATAACTTCTCTCTTTCTCTCTCTCTCTCTCTCTCTCTCTCTCTCTCTCGCTCTTTCCCTCCTTTTCTCTCTCGCCTTTGTTCGTAATAAGCCTCTAGGTAAAAATATCCGTCGCGCCAATGATGAAACAGTGGGAACCCCATGGGGCTCGCGATCGCTTATTCCGTGGCACGGAACAAATTCGTGTGTACGTCGTTAACGTAATTTTCTATGCGCGGAATTGATCGCGACGATCGATTCCCGCTGCGTTCCGATTTTACGGGCAACCGAAATATATTAAATAAAATCGGCGTTCCGCCCGTTCGGGCCGCGATACACGTTACAGTGTTTGAAAATTCAATTCTCTATAAATAATGTTGCCAATAATGTTAAATCAGAATGCACGCTGCACTTTTACGACGGACCGGATGGGGAATATCCAGACACTGACGATCGCTTTTATCGTTGTGTAAAAACAAACGTCGACGACCCGCAGGAATGCCGCGTCGTTGTCGCGCGCGCGATCTGAATAAATCGGCGGTACGGTGATATATACGATGTTTATTAACGAACGGTGCGTGCGCCCTCTCCCAGCTCCAGAAAAACCGGACGCTTTTACCTCGGAGATATTTGCCGCGACTATTACTTCTAATTATTAGTCGCACCAATAACTTTTGATTTACGGCGCTTTCGAAGCGTTGCAATGTTTACGGGCCTTTAATTGATCGGATTTACGATTAACATCTGGCCTTTCAAAGCAAATATACGCGCATTCCGACGGATCGCGTTTAATTGAAGAAATTGAATGACGACATAACTCTCGGGACGCTGTTTTGTGCATTCGAATTTCGGATGTTTGCCCGAATAGAGACACGGTGCAGCGCGACGCATACTTTGTCTGTTAAAACTCCGATCGGTTGTTTCGCGTTTAAATTTCGTTTCAATTAATCCCTTGAGTATCAGGCAAGAAAAACTCTTGTGTGCCAAGAATGCTATCAATGACATAAACTTAGAAATATAAAGTAATTTACTTTTCTGGGGTTTTTTTTGGGATACTGAGCACGAAGTCAGAATTCCAAAATTCAAAACGGTCGACCCAATATGGCGAATCGAATATTCGAAAATTTCGATCTTTTCTTAATCAAAAGTATTACTTTTTAAATCTTTTTTATAGATAACACGTAACGCTTTTAAAGAACAAATAAACAGCCACTAGTATTGAGTGGTTTGGTATTTTTTCTATTTTATACACGTATTATAATTCACAATATACAGCGTGAATTTTTTATTTGTTCATTGACTGGTGCAGTGACCCTATGCGGATTTTTCCATCATGAAGCACTTTTGGCCAGTTGTATTTTGGCGGATTTTTCCGTCATTGAAGGGGTTAATTGTTCGGCGAGGCGCGGCAAAAGAATGCGCTCTTGGAAAGTGTCGTGAGGCTGCGGCCGGCACGGCAGTCGTATACTATTGTATTTTCACGAGATAAATTCTCCCGCTGTCCCGCGGTGATGGCGACGGTTAACGGTAGTCGGTGAACAATGAAACGTAACGTAAATGCGCGCGGGCCGAGGCAACATGCGCTCCCGTAATAACGACGCCGAGCGAATTGGCTGGCCGGCGCGGCGGCGGCGGCGGCGGCGGCGGCGGCGGCACGTCGAGCAAAAACAATATTGAAAAATTCGCGCTTAATGCCTTGTGCAAAATTACCGTGCCGCGCACACAAAGGTGGACCAAGGAGCGACGTGTCGACCTATCGTGCGGAATAAAAAGCTCATTTCCGCTCCGCGCGCCCGTGCGCGCGCCGGCGCAACGTGCCTCGCGCTTGTTGCGGAGAACTTTTCGTGCCGAGCGATCGTAAACCCCCGGGCCGGGCTTAAATTAAAACCGCGATCTTTTTTTCAACGCCGCGTCAGCCGCGTCGCGATATGAGCCTGATTTACTTTTCTGCGCTTTTCCTTTTCAGTCATTTTTTTTATGCCGCGCGCGCGCGCGCGCGCCTGGATTTAAATTGCACTTAGCGTTGCGTTCGTTTGACGAATGACGTCGCGGTGTCGAATTTCGCGAACGAAGATCGATTGATTTGTCGACGTAAAAGGCTGCAGGATGCAGCGAGATTTATTCGCGCGCAGGCTTATAGGGAAACATCGTACGTGCGAGCAATGTACCATAGCGTAAAACACGATATGCATCTTTGAAAATAATTCCGTTTGACAAAGAATAATTTTCTGATAGCGTAACATTTATGGGCATCTTTTTGTCACGCGAGAAATAAAATTAATTTCAAGCTTGGAGTTCCTACGCGAAATATTGTAAAATTCGAGGAATGACGAGTGGATGAAATAATTACCGTATACATTTATTTTTATAATAAGCATCGTCGCCCCGGTGAATATTTAACGTTAAATTTGATGATTGACGTGGAGTGAAGAATGTCTGGCTATGATAAAACGCCGGATTAATGGGAATCGAAGAACGGACCACTCGATTTTCTATTCTATCATTTACATATGGACCAAGTTTGGTTGAAGCCGACTGCAAACACAAGCCTCATTTAGAGTGGTCACTTTCGAAAGCACTCAGCCGGTGGCTCTCGAAAACGCACCATGAGTCCGCATGCCGATAAATCGAGTCCTGATAAAATGCCATCGATCGCAGTGGTTGCACGGTGGTAAAGCTATTATATGTAATAGTTGCGCGTTATAGACTAGATATGAATACCTGATATCTATTATGACGATAATAATTTGTCGAATAATAATTTTCTTCTTTGATGAATACCAATGATGATGTCCAATTGTCTCGCTAGGGACAATCAAACGTAACTCATTAAAATACGTCGTGTATAATTTTCCGTAAAATCGATACGCTCGTAAAATGAGAGAGCAGCGGTTTTAGGCAAGAATTCAGAATACCTAAATTGAACAAAAAATTCTAGGTAAACTTATAAGATGTATTTTATAGTAATGCAATTTTTGTTAGTATTATATAATTATTATATAGAAATATATATAGTTATATAGTTAGTATTATATAGAAGTATTTAGTTAGTGTTATATTTAATAAATATAATAATAACAAAAAATTTAATAACAATTTTGAACATTTTATTTTTATAACATTATTTTGTCATAATGACCTATGTATTTTGAATTGTTGAAACTACACTGTAAAAAAGTAGTGTAAAATTACATGTAATTTTGAGACACACTTAATAGTTTTAAATTAATTTATTTCTAATTTTGCAATATAAAAGTAAAAATAATTCCTTAATTTGTTTTCTACAGTGTATACAC
>VBVQ01002586.1:0-23962 GCA_011636635.1 Tetramorium simillimum
ATATATATGTATATATATATATATATATTCGCTTTATTTATTTAAATATTACCTGAATAATGCATATATTTGTATATACTTGTTTAGCTAATAGTGTACTAAGAAGTAAATCATATTTGTCATTTATTTATTATTTAAATATAAAATATTCGGATATTTATTTAACATCCGATCAACGTCGATTCGACGTTTTTTTTTAACCAATCGTTTCCCACTAGGTAGGAAATCTAGTTTAAACAGATACGGCGGTTATTTTGTTATAGATATCTCATTCAGCAGCTAGGTTGGGAAGTTCAAGATTCCATAAAAGGTACGTTGTTTTAAAAGCTTGCATATATTATAATATAAAGTTGCTTCTTGAATCATTTTATTTTTATTAAATATAATGAATGAGAATTAAAATTTTATCCATTTATCAATTTCTCAACTGTTACTAAATTTTTGGAATTATATTAATGAATAATGAATTAATTATTTGCGGATGTGAGCAGACATTGTTTTATGTACAAAATAAAAAATAATATAGCAGGCCGTAATCATATGTCAGATTGTTCTTTTTACTGCAATATATCGTAATTGTAAAATATAGCAATTTTTATTACAATGCAAAACGTCGGCCTGAAATAGGTTAGTGAAAAATGACAAACGAGATCTTCCTTTGTCTATATTCAGCCTTCGGAGAAGCACGCGGATATCGCGTCGAACGCGACGTTTACCTCACCGCGTTGCAGGAGGTCCAACGCGGTGAAAAGATCGACACGAGCAAGATCATTCTGACGCCGGATTCCACCGGCGTCGCGCCTCCCACCCCAACTAGGAAGAATCCGTCGAAGATACGTTCGAAAAACTCGGCAGGCCGACCGTCGTCAATGGGACCGTCGGCATTCGCGATGTCGCGACGGGGCTTCGCGAACGACGGGCCATTCTCGCGTCAGAGATTCGCGGGTCCACCGGGATTCGGCCCGATGCCACTTCCGCCTGGTATGCCGCCTATTCCACTGATGAGTCCAGCGCTCTATGGACCCAGGCCATTTAGGTATGGTCCGCCGCCGATGCGTCAGGCGATGCCGCCGAAGCCGCCCGGGCCCGGTTTCCCGCATCCAGGTTTTCCACCGCGTATGCCACCGCCGCCGAGAATGGCAGGTCCACCGAGACTGCCGGCCGGTCCAACCGCGCGGTTACCGCCGCGGAAGATGCCACCGCCGCCGCCGCCGCCCCCGCTTCCGTCTTCCAGATCGACCAAACAGCTTCAAGCGCAAAAGAAACACCATATTAGAAATGGAATTATGGAGCGCACGTTAAATATTCGCCTGAGGCGGAACGGGCCGATCAGCAACAGAAGCATGCCCAAAGCGCGTAAGGAGCAGGACTTTACCGTCGACACGTTCGAAGAAAATCTGCTTACGACCTCGATTGTCGCGCAACCGCGACGGCAAGCGAGAGGACGTTTTAATCAAGTCAAGTGACCATGTACTCGATAGGAATGCGATGATACTTAAACGCAGGATTTTCCGTTTAATATGTCGCAATTAAAGCAGAGGTTCACAGTGTCTAAAATATCTCATGTGCGTAGTCGTTGTCCTGTGACGTATAGAGATACTTCACAGTTTATATGATGATTTTTGAACTTCAACATCGAACAGATCTGGATTATATGACGTGTGAAATGTTGCTACATCGATATCACATACCTCTGTTTCTCCCATAAACATTTTTTATTTTACTGATATCTTTTATATTGAAGACACAGTAATGGTCGAATTTCATTGGATATCTCATGATATCATAAATTTCATGATGTCCATTTTTTGACTTATGTCTATGTACATGTAATTTTATTTTAGTAATTATTTACTATTATATTAACTATTAATTAACTCTCCGTCAGTAGTTATTTTTTTACTCACGTTATCAGCAAATTGGGTCTTTTAAGTTTATCCCATGTTTTTTTTATATTCTACAAATAAGAAAATCTAAAAAAAGAGTTACTGTCAGCACCTTTACTAATCTTCAATAGGTTTTGGTGTTTAAATCAAATGTTAAATCCAATTGTTTATACAAAACGAAATTTACAAGGAGATATTCGAGCAGAATTCTGCTTGTGCTTCAAAAGGCCCAGAATGCTAACGGAGAAATAATGTAATAACGGATTTTATTAAGATTACTCATACACATCATGAGATTGCGACAGAAGTTATTTGGGAATGTTTATGTAAGAAATAGTTGTCTATATGTTTGTTTAGTGGGAAAAATGAAATATTGTAGGAAGAACAGAACTAAGGGCAGAATTGTTCACGACTTTTCTGCAGATATTATCATTTATAAATTGCGTGAGCACATTATTAACATGTTTTCTTATAATTAGACGTTATTGCGAAATTTTAGTTTGACATTTAATATTTTTGTTTAGTGTTATACAAATTGCACGGTTAAAACCGCTGACAAACATATTCAAACTGATTAATGAATTATCTGAAAATCAAAACAGGACGGACAACAACTCTGTGTACAATTTTAAATAAAATATGTATATTTAGATATAAGAGATAAGCATTATTAAAAAAATTAAAGGTTTCTATATCAATTCACATTCGGAAAATTGCAATCATCCTCATGAATGAGCTAGATGAAGGTGCAATTTTGAAATCAATGCTTCTAGCAAGATTTAATGTCGATTAAATAACTGTAGTCATTAATTATTGCATTACAGGTTAACAGCAGCACGAGATTTCTGCCAATTTGGAAATCTATCAGGTATTTAATTTTATTTTCTTTAGTACGTCGTTATAGTGTCATTCTTTTTGTATTGAATTGCGAGCGAGTTTTACATTTTTCTCCCTCGGTGTGTGATTTATTATCGCCTTCTGTATATTATATCCCATACAATCAATTCTTTTCTGATCGCTATAAATCTGCTCTCGGGGGAATTACTTCCTCCTAACACGGGGACCGATGAATGTTTTACGAGAATGCTCGTGGTGGTAAAGTAGCTTGGTAGTTCGACGTTGTCGTTGCTATAAGATTACGTAGACAGGTACGCGCGTGGCGCGAACGTAATTGAACGCACGCCTGGAAGATCGGAGCGGGCCACGGCTGGACGTGCATCGTGTATCTCGTTCCGAGATATTAAAGTGATTCAATATTCGGACCGGAGTCAAGGGGTCACGCGTGTAGGAGGGACACGTCTCTCGCGCGCCTGACCATATATCACGAACTGCCGTTGGCGTACATGGAATAATTCCACGAGAAATTGCACGCGTCACACGCGAGTAACGCCTTGGGCCTCGGGGGCTTTACCCGGCGGCCTTAAAAGTGAGACTTGGTGATAGGAAGGGCATAAATTAAGTGCGCTTGTGTGTGCGTTTTATGGCGCGCTGCTTCCCTCTCGCCTGGTAGATACGCATTGCTCTGCTTGTAATAACGAGTGGCAAATTTCAGCGAATATTACCAAAAATTTATAGCAAATGAACGATATGTGCTAATTGACGCAAGATGTAAGTCTTAGATTATCCTAACAGGATTAATAATCCTAACTGTAAAATTGAAGAATTTAATAAATCATATATATTTGGTATATTTGAACATTGTATGGCTATGAGAAAAATGTTACTTTCAATACATTAATACGTAAAAAACGATGCTTTTAATATATAGCGTAAAGATAAGAAATTTAACAGTGTAAATTCAAGACATAAAACATGAAGATGACATACACTGATATTATTTTATTATAAAAATTATACTTTTTTCTATTGAACTGTTTGCTTGCACTGGTGATAATAGAAGAGATACAGCGCGGGAATCGTTTGCTTTCATTGTAATCAAATCAATATCATGTTTTAAATTATACTCGAGGATGTAACACTACGCAAGCACACTTTGGACCTAAATGTCGGGAAATAGAGACAAGGAAAGATAGAGGACGAGAAGAGGAGAGAGGGGAGCGACGAACGACGAGAAAAGAGGTCGTCGTGGATAGAAGGAATTCGAGAACTTTCTCAGAGGTGGAAAGATCGTCGCCCTTCTCGCCACGCTCCCGGCTCACGGGAGACAATCCGAAAGTAACTTCTGGTGCGGGCTACTGGCGCCACGGGAAACAATCGTCCACCGCGATCGTCGGGCGCAACCGTGCGCGCGAGACAACTGTTTCCCCGGCCTCCGTACCTATCTCTCAGTTAGACATTAGATTTATCGACATATTTTCTCAGTCTTTTGAGAGACTTTATTTACTTTTGTACAACGTCGTCTACCTCGCCCTCGTGCATCGCCACTGCACGCGCGACTACTCGCCTTATTTCGGACCACGCCGGACGCTGGTCGATCAGATCGGAGAGGGATAGCAGAGACGGAGGTTTAACCGAGAAACTGATCGGTGTTTGTATAAATTCTATTTTGACGCAGAAGAGAAGATATGCGCGACAATCGAGAATTGGATAAAAATCGAGGGACTTGAGGAGAACACCAAGTGATTTCACGTAAAGCAAATTTATCCAAATCAGCATTAAAAAAAACTTAGAATTTTACTATTATATCATAATTATTTGCAAGAAAAATATGAGATTTTTTTGATCGAATTAACAATATGCTATTATGTCCGAGTCATAAATGCGTAATGCGATTCTTTGATTTGTGGACTTTTGAGCATGAACAAAAAATATTAATGTAATTGAAAAGCAGTATAATTGATTGTGATTTAAATATGGATGTTTAATAAGTGTTAAGTTGAAACAAACTATTTTTAGAGATATTGACAGAAATTTCTATTATTACGATCGTAATCGATGCAAGGTTACTGCGAACGAGAAGATTGCATGATCTAACTACTGCGTGATTGTCCGAAACGATCTTTCGGGTGCGTTTCGACGGAACTTTTCAAATAATTCGTAAAAACCCGCAGAGGGACAAACAAGTCCATAAAGACCTCGCGTCATCTCGCTGTTTCTTCTTCCTCACGTCCAATTTCCTCTTTCGATCAGACGTTTTACATTTCTTTGAGGTGCGATCTATCAGAAGTACAGAACGCAAATCAGATAATTCGTATGCTTATCTGGACCCGTATTCGATTTGTATGCGCATCAATAATAAATTGCAGAATGAAACAATCATTAGAAAAAAGTAGATGAAATAAAAGGAAAAAAATAATATAAAATTTCTGCAAAATTAGTTTTAACTTTTGGAAAATAAAATTATTCGTCATCACGTTATATGCACTTTACGCTCATAGTAAAAAGACTAATAATACATCAAAATCCCATACGTGTATTAGAAGAAATATCTTGGCGTATATTTTTATGAAAATGAAGTACATTTTTTATTTCTTAGTTATCGAAATCAAGTAAATAAAAAGGAATAGAGAAAAGTCAAAATCTAAACCAACTTTCTATTATTAGAGAGCAAGGTTTATAATTTCGCAGAATGAATTCCTATGAATCCCTTTTAATTCGCCTATTTTTTTGCACAGATTGAATGCTATAATTCACTGGCGGAGGGATCGGCAGCGAGCTCCCTCTCGTCCGACGTGGCAATTAGTCCCGATTAATTCCTCAAAAATGAGAAGGAACGCGCGCGTGCTCTGCGGTAGGTATAGATCTTTTAGGGTAGGGACCTCAGAGTCGAATAGAAGTTAGCTAAAGGCTAACCACACACGTGGTTCGAGCGATCTAGCCTCTCTTTCTCGTTCTCTCTTCTCTATTCCATAGATCCTCTATTCCGTGTATCCTCCGGCCTATGTGCTATGCGCGTATGTATGCGCATCTCTCCCGTTGGCGCGCCAATACGATGCGTGGCAGTGCACTTTAATGCCGCGGCGCGGCCTACTTAGCGGCCGGCTTGATTAACATGGAGTGATTAATAGTCGCTCCCTCCGTTCGTAACCAACCCCAACAGCGGCGGCATTGGAGATCTAATCGCACGATATTTATTGCCCTGCGCGTCGTCCACTTCGGGGCCCCCTCGGCCACGGCGATTTTGCGAGCCCGTTCCCTCTTCCCTTAGCCCTCTTCCACGTTCTTCTCCTTTTCGATTTCGTTTATTTTGGTTTTTATTTTCGTCTCACATCGGCTCACTCGGAGCCGGTCCGCTCCTCCTCGGTCGGCTCCACCTCGCCTTCCTGAGTTTCGGTCTTCCAGCATCGCCTGAATTCCTCTCGGTTCCCGTTTCACCTCGAGTTGTTATTTAACAGCGGTTTAATGATATTTATTAATTACGATTTACGCGACATACGGCAAGTATATAATATCAGTTTAAAACACAAGCGAGATGTAAGTTATTTATAATTTTGTTTTATAAGATTATGCTTTTTCTGCTTTCGGTAACGTTGGGTGTCATTTAAAACCCGCTATGTATCTGTAGTTGTATATATATTTCGATTCTAATTCCATTTAAATAAAAAGAATCTGTCTATGCTTTCGATAAATTCGAGATGATACGCTGTTGGGTTTTGCGCGAGAGACATATCTATCTCGTTTGTTCCCCCTTTACATGTTGCGTCAGCGTTACGCGCGCGTTGGCGCCGCATTCGTCTATCCAATCTGTAGCCGTGTTTACAATCCCAGTTTCGACGGCTTGCAATTGTTCTGACCAGGGATGACTATTTGTAAATAGATATGGACATTTTACTTCTTTAAGTATCGATTCTATAAAGGTAGTTATTATAGAGGTATCGATACCTGAGGTGAGATAGATAGATATCCTTGAAAAATGTCGAAGATGAAAATGATTATTTTTATAACGATTATAGTCGAAAACGTCGTGTCATAGTTTGATATAATTTAAGATATATTATTTAAAAATGCGTATCTATATCTACAAATGTAATATATATTTTTCTGTCTAATGCGACATTGAAATAAAAGAGGATTTACCTAATTTTTGTGCTCAATTTTACATAATCTGCGTGGAGAAAACGTCATATTAATAGAATATCGTTTTCTACTCGGACAATGAAAGTCATAAATGTCACATGTCTATTAGAGAAGGAATGTTCAGATATTTGATAAGAAAATGCACTGAGAATAAAGTACACGATTATGTAATACCTAATAAAGATGTTGATACATTTATTAATGCATAAGATCTATCATGAAGTTTACACATGATTGATAAAATATCGTTGACGATACAGTCTAACAATGGCAATGTCGCGGTCACGCGCGGAGTCTCGGTGTCGATAGACAGAATCGTACGTCAATGCGCCCACCGGCTTCTCGTGGAAGCTATTTATACTGTCTCGAATAACGAGCCGATAATTAAGACACTGTGTAATTAGCGATTAACGCGCGTTATTAACAGCGCAAACAGTCCGCCGTCGGCGAGTCGGCGCGCCATATGGGAGCCTTAGCGAGCCACAGTAATGGGCGGATACCGCGAAACAGATATCGCCGATACATTTCGTCGTGCATACGAAAGACATTTCGATCTCCCGCACGGACCATCGCGCTCGGGTTTCACCGCTTACGAAGCACTGCCGCCGACATTTGGATACACGTAGGACGCGTACCGTGGTACAGAAGACACGAAGCTCACGCACGAAGTGCGTCGTTCGCGGAAATTAAATCCTCTAGGAATCCGGACTTAATCAGTGGCGCACAGCAGGCGGAATATTTTCACAACGGATTTCACAGCCGCACTAGTGGAGAGGATTTTCCATTTGGTAAGTGCCTGAATTGCCTTGTTCACCATATTCAAATGTTTAGGAGCATATTGCTACATATTTACGAAAATGGACAATAAAATGTAACAGTTTTATATGTGTGACGTATCTTAGAAAAATCTATTAAACATCTATCACTTTTTATACGTATAGAAAATACTCCGTTTATTATATTATTGCCATGTTAATGCCATTATTAATTTTAAATGGCAATCAAGCTGCGATGATTTCTATAACAGCAGTATATAATACGATAATAATCATGACACAGTTATCATTTCCAATTTGAGATGCCGTTATCCGGCGAGAACATGAAGTCAACGTAGCGTACCTGCGCACACACACACACACACACAAAAATGAACTTCTATTCATAAATCTCGGCAATAAATATTCGTCTGTCTACCTTAGTGAGGACGATCGAAGGTGCGTGTCTTGCGTGCCGTAAATACGAGAAAGCGATAGTCGCAATTGTGATCGGGAGAGGCGACATTGTCTCGATGGTCCCGATATCTGCCTCCCACGACATTGTTGGACGGCCTTATTATCCCCGAGCCCTTTGATCGATATGGACAGATATCGATAACGGTGCGATGTTTATCGTGCGGGTAGGCTCGGATAAACGCGTACGGTGTAGCATTACACAAAGAACGTGATGCATTGCCGATGGTGGTATCGGTGTGTGAAAAGAGAGGGAAAAAGAGAAAGAGCCGGGAGAACATCTTGTCTTCTGTAGTCGTAGGTGTAGCCTTAAAAGGGCTACGAAGAAAGCTCCTCACGTTTGTGCACGGCACCTTTACACAGTTACAATTTGTACAATATTCAGAATAGTTACGTATGTACGTAACAGCATGATCTTTGTGAACTTGATTTACTATGATGAAATTTTTAGTGTAGTTGTTAAAAAAATAAGTGAAGAATTTTAAGCTAATTTAAATGCAAGTTATATGATAAGAATTTTTTAATTTGGTATTACTCAATATATTCACATTCATGTACACGATGCTGCAACACAAATCCGTTAAACCAAATGTTGTGGCGAACACCATAAATTGACGTCCGTCATGCCACGTTCAACAGATTAATCCTTTAATGCATATCGTCGTAGGGCGCTACAGTTTGTATCCAATCGATTTCCGCTCAACGTGTGAAAGTCACGATTCGATAAAGATTACTTTGAATTTTGATATTTATTGTTTTTCGTTGGAGTAAATCAAAAGTATTGATTGCTTCGTCAACTTTGTATTTTATTTTTGTGAAGAATATAAAAATGCGAATTCTAATTTTTTTTTTTTTTCCGAATAAAATAGCTACATTCCAAGACACAAAAATAAATGGAAGGAGCACCCTCACGCGCGAGTTGTGAAAGGGCCGTGTCGCAAGATTTCGCACCGTTGATACCCGTATCGATATCAGATCCGTCGAAACGAGTAGCAGCCGGCCGAGCTAATTGAAATAAATTCTTCGACGTGAAAAGAATAGCGGCCGATGGCAACGAGATACAGCCGTGCCGCGCGCGCACACGCGTAGAACGCCGCATTAACGGCCGGAACTGTTATCGACGTCTCTATTAGGCAGCTCTCTGTCGACGAAGGAGACCCTTCTACCACCCCAACCAACACTGTCGGTTCCGTTTCCGAATTTAATATCTCGCATCATCAATATATACGGAATTCGTCGCGCCAGCTTCGATCCGATAATCGATACGCGTATATCTGGAGGCGGCGACTGAAGCGGATGACGGATTCATTTTCTGTCGTGAAATGCGGAGGTGTTTCTGTTGAAAGTGATCGTGTAAGAATTCTAGAGATCGCTCAATTTATTTGAACACTATCTGTAATTTATGAATACTATTGGACACGACACAGCGCATCGTAGATCTTACAAGATTCTTTTTACTCAAATTTTAATATTTGTATATATATAGTTAGAGTTTCTATCTGAAGCTATCATCGACTACCAATTACGTATCAGTCGGGAACGGGTAATTCTCGTGGAATGCAATACATAATACGTTAGTAGACGTAATAACCGATCCCGATCGGTGACAGGAGCGGCGGACTAAAGATCAGCGGACAGCTCCCATTCGAGGAAAGAGAAACGAAGTGGCAGGCGAGAGAGGATAATAACGTAGGTAGCCTGCGGCACCGGATGATTAATAAATCAGGCATGCCGTTGAGAGAACAGTTTAACCTGCGACCCCGGCGCGATGCATCGCGCTCCTTTTCATTTTTCCTCGTCCCCATCCTATTCGCATCGCGCGGCGCGGCGCGGCGCGGCGCGGAGCGGCGTGCTCTCACGCGGCGCGTGAATCCTTTTCGCGACGGCCTAAACGGACTCCTCGTGTCGGACGGCGCTTCTCTCCGCTCGCTCACGGCGATACAGATACGTGTGGCTAATGGCCCGTTCCCACAGGCCTTAACTCTGAATGTTAATTGTTGCTTAAATTTATGACAACCCGTCCTTCCTTTTCCCCGTTCCACCTCCTTCGACTTGGTCCTTTCTGTCGGGCGGCTTTTCGTTCCACCCTATTCCGACCGAATAATCACGGCTATCCGTTGCCGACGACGAAACCGCGGAGCAAGTCCGCTGATTACCGACTTGGAAGTATTGTACTGGTACGAGGTGCCATTCGTAACAAAGGCAGCGGGAATTAATGCCGGGGAATGCCCGTTGTCACCGTCGTCGCCGAACTTTGAACTTGTGGCGCATTGGAATTTGCGATAATAATACCCAGAATGACCTACGATTGCACAATGATGTTTGCGACATTTAATTAAGCGACATTCTTAATTCGATAACACCGTCGCTGTTTGTTACGTGAAATATTTTATTCAGTAAACACACAATATACAATATGTATATACCTGTATGCAATAATGACTAGTACACTTTTTATAATTCGACGAGCAATCGAACTTTTGTAGATAATATTTCAAATTTCAAAATAAGGAAAAAAAGAATAAATGCAAAATATGAAGCAGATGATTCTCTTTTAATATTTATATTAGACTTTGCTGCATTGCGAAATACTAGTTTATCATCGTCTTTTTTAAAGGTCAATTGTCGATTGAAATGTGACACGTTTATCTGTTACGGAAAATGTCGCGTATGTGTTGACCGTACTGTACAGTAGGTCAGATTTCTCATTTAGGAATGTCGTGGGAGTTCGTATTACGTCTCGCGTAAGCTTCCGCGGATTCCGCGCAATGCCGCTAAAATATTTGTGAAGTGCTTTGAATTTCTGGAATACATGTCGTTAAACCCATGATATTTCTCTATGAAACTATCGCCATTCGTTATACGAAACATAACGTATGACATTTTACTGAACAAACAGTACTAGAATTTATAACGCTGGCCGATTTTCTACGGACCATTGGTTTATTATTTCCGCGGTAAGGAGAGCTGAGAAAAAAATCGGGCTACTAGAATGTTAAAGTCGTAAAAGTCTAACGATGAAGCGAATACATCGCGAGTTTATTTTCTTCTCTACGTTAATGATTAAGCTCTGCTAAACTATGAAACGTTTGTAAGATATAGCAGAGAAGTTGCATTATTATTATTAGTGTTAAAGCATCATTAAATGTCATGAATTATAATTGAAAAGCGGCTCTTCTCAAAAGAGACGTGCCCTCTCCAGACCTTCGTCAAATTTTTTCGAGCGAACGCTCAAAGTAATCCGGATATCCGGATAGAGCAGAACTTCTCTCGAGTTCCCCTCCGTGTGCCTCGGTCATCGCCGGGCGTCGACTTTCGAGGCCACGGAAGGTGGTAAGGGAGAAGAAACACACGTAAGATTCAGCGGGACAGAGGAGCGTATTAGTCGCGTGGTACGTGGATCGGGTGACTCAGAGATTCCTGAGGCCGGGCTGACAAGCGAAATGGGTCAGATGCACTTAATAAAGGCGAGATAGCTCCGCCAGGCCCACGATTACCATATGAATTAGTGTGGCACTGTCCGAAAAGAAATACTGCCGTACTATTGTTGCGTAGTTGCGAAGGCGCGCTCGCGCGCGCGCCTATTGTGTGTGGTCTCGGACGTGTGCGTGTGCCTGTCATCAGCTGTCAGCGGCAGCTAGCTTGACGAGCCATCGCTCACCTCTGTGTCAACGGGTTTCCACACACCGAGACACGCACACACCTACGTGCACACGTGTGCGCTGGCATGATGACCAGCGCACGTTCACGCGCGTGCGTTGCGCACGTTCCAAGTAACCGGTTTCACGGCCGCGCTGCGACATCACCCTACAAAGGTTCCCCGTCTTGCCGCTTTATCGCGTTTTCCGCTAATTTGATTCCGGACTCGATCCTTCGGAGGATAGGCAAATTAGGCGGCTAGGAATTGAGAGATCCAACAGTCGGCTCGACATCTTAATCCTTCCGCGAGAAAGTGTCCGCAAAAGTAATACATTTTTTATTCCATGACGTTATCTTTCGTTTAATTCTTTCGATATTTTTCTGTGATTTAATAGTAGTATTTATTTCTTTAGTTTCAAATACTTTTTTCGATAGAAAATTATTTTCCCAGTGTTTTTCTAGTATTTTTATTGTCACGATACAAGTAGTGTCTAGCTTCCACATTCCAAGGTTTTCGAAATTCCCACAGTAAAGAACTGTCTATCGCGAGACCACATCGTACTCGAAATAATACATGCATCTTTGGAGCTGATCCAGCGTGCGAGCTCATTTTTCCGTAGTTACGTTTTAAGTAAAGCAACTGCTGCTCGGTTCGCTTCTTGTGTGGCCGAGGTTAAGAGCAAAAAGTCGAAACAAAGATTGCAAATTACCTTGGCATCAATCACGCGTCGCCAAAAAGGAAAGAACGCTATCAAATCACGACGCGTTAATTTAATTATCCGCTTCGATAGCGATGCTAATTGTATCTCCCGGTATTCGCCGTTAATGTTCGTTTCGAGAATGGATTGCGTTGAATTGCGCGCGCTTAACAATCCCAACGAGACAAATAAAGAAATACCAGCGGCGGCTATAAATATTCGGCGGCGTATGCGCGGATCGTCGCGCCGCGAAAGGGTTAAAGTCGTTGCAACCGAGGCGAGTGAGACCGTAATTTGACACGGACCCGCATACGCCGATAATCGTTTAGCGAACGGATCGTGGTAGTATAAGACGTGGGTACTGATTTCCTGGACGAGCTGCCTCTCGTCTCTCCAATACGCCGAACGTCCTCGAAATTCTTCGAACGAGACGGGGAAATAATGTCATTATTAACGTCAAAGGATTTTACGATGCGTTAATTTGCGCCATCCCGTCTCTGTTTCTCTTTCTCGTGCCGACAGGCCGACATTTAATTGGAAAAGGAATCGCGTGAATACGCGATATCGAAGCAAATCATTGCGCCATAAACAAATAACGAAACTCGGTGCGCGCCTCAAAGAAGCGGAGAACCGGTCTTTTGAAGAATCGAAAATTCCACCTGTCGGCTCTAGACGCTCGCGAAAAATCTGTACCTCCCTCATCTTTAACATGTTGCTCCGTTCCAAACTAACTTCTACGTTTGCTCCTAGCGATTACGGTATTCGTAGACGTAAGAATTGCAAATAAATCGTCGAAGGATTCTATTTCGTGTCGAATGAATGATGTAGATGAATAAGGCGGTACACACCCTCTCATATGTGTCGAGGGATGCAAGATCGGCTTGAATAGAAATCGGCTTGCATAGAACAATAGAGTTAACATACAGTTACGAAATGAACGATACGCCTCCACTTTGTTAGTCCACCTTGTTAGTTTAGATCTTTGTCAAGATCTTTTCATCTCGGATGAAATTAAATAAGGATATCAAAATATAAAATGATTACTTTTCTAAAATATTAATGCGATTCAAAGTATTAAAAATAAATGTATCTTCTACTGTTAATTCAAGTAGTAGTATTTCCAGATATAAATTAATTTTCATCGTGTAATAAAAATAATAAATCGTACTTACGGTTGCTCCATCGTCCGATGTCTTTCTGACCTTCTTTGCTGCTTCTTTATGGCATATATGTACAACACAAACACTCACTCGCGAAAACAGAGTTAATTATGACTTTATTTATACTAATAGAATATGACTGCAGTGGCATTTCCGATTTAATTGTACACGACACGCATTTTATTATATTGCGAGCTAATAATTCGTAATTGTTTGTAAGAAATAATCGCGACTGAAATGTTAGTACTTGTCGCGATCGTGTTTTTGAGGAGTAATGCGATGACTCACGAAGCGATATAATACTGCAACACTCATGACGTTAATTACCGATATGTTTTATTATATTTAAAACTGACATTTCATAATTGTTCGTAAGAAATAATCACGATTGGAATCTATTAGTACTTGTCGCGACTACATTTCGAGAAATAATGTGACAACTCACGGAGCGGCTTGCTTTGCTACTTAGCTGTTTGGCTCTCATCTTGAGAATGACAACCCGCTCGTACATAGTCGCACGTTGTATATGCTTATTTTGAATTGTGGCGTATATCCGCCGTGCTTTTATTATCGTTTTCAAGAGGCAAGTGTAATCAACAAGCAGCAACGGTGGCCTCTTCGTGCGTCATCATTTCTCTCAAAACACGAACATAATAGAATCCAAATGCAATCGTTCCTTATGGATAATTAGAAATAATTATCTCCTTTAATTAATGTGATTCAAGATGATATTTATCGCGATCAGATATTTCACGCGATTTATTTAAAATAAAAATCAGCTTAGGAGTTGAGAATTATACATTGTTATTTTGTTCTGTTACATATTTATAGGCAGCAATTACTTTCTTGTTGATGTTTATATTTAAATATGTATTGTACGTTTAATTTTTATATTTATTTCGTAATGGAAATGAATGCGCGTGATACTTGATTTAATTTAGCGGCGTATACCGCCGTCATTGTATACACACGGTTTGTTATCATTCGCTCGGTGAGAGTCAAGCAGACAGGTAACAGTATAGGTCGCTCCGTACGTGGTCGTATTATTTTACGTAAATGCGACAAGT
Source organism: Tetramorium simillimum (assembly GCA_011636635.1). Classification (NCBI taxonomy): domain Eukaryota; kingdom Metazoa; phylum Arthropoda; class Insecta; order Hymenoptera; family Formicidae; genus Tetramorium; species Tetramorium simillimum. Next base: position 14,657 of record VBVQ01002586.1, read on the forward strand.
AAACCGCGACAAGTATTAACTCTAGTCGCAATTATTTTTAATAAACAATTACGAATGATTAGCTCATAATATAATAAAATGCATATCATGTCGATTAAAGTCGGGAATGCTGTATAGCCTAACTATTAATATGAGAATGAGACCGTCGTTAGTTTCGTGAGTGAGTGTTGAGTAAATGTTACGAGGAAGAAATAAGAGAAAATAAGTCTGGGAGAAATCGGACAATAATGGAACAATTGTGAGGTGAGTATATTATTTATACAATCATGAGGCAACTATTAGTTTTTATTATACGATTAAAATACTTGGAGATATACTATTTGAGATTATTTATACATACATATTAAATTTGTATGATTTTACATATAAATATTTTATAATATTAATATAATTATTTCATAAAATATATATCTATTCAAAACACATAAACAAATAAAAAGTTTAATACGTTCAAAAATTATTTTTTGAAGTATTAATTATTTTGTGAATGCTGTTATAATCGGAATCTTTTATTTTACAGCTCAATCTAATTTCGACACAATCTACGACTCCGCTGTTGCGCATCGTATCGGTGAGTGATAAATCAACTTATAATTTAAAATGGATAGACTAGAACAGATCAATGAGGTATATTTAATTCTAGAATGTATGCACTCATGTTGATATCTCATTATACGATAAAATATTAATACAAAATCGTTTAAATTAATTTTTTAATTCGCGAACATAAATAAATAAAGATATATAAAGCTTGTGTCTAAAGTTATAAATAAGTATAAATGAAAAGACAGAAAATATTTTATAATTACATAAAATATTTTAATAATTTTATTAAATAAAAATCTCGCTCTTTTTCCAGTGATTAATAGTTATATTGTTATAATATACAAATATTTATTTCTTAATCTGCTGTAATCTATTCATATATTATATATTGTCATACGTATTTATTATCTGACTATATCATATGAAACAAAATGATTTATTTACGTGTTAAATCGCCGTGAATTCATTAGCGCGGTTCAGTTTCACAGAAAAAGAAACTGTTAAGGAATATACTATTCGTACCGCTGACTACGATCTTTTTCTGTCGTATGCGTCAAAGATACGTCTAAGTCAAAACAACAACTGACGTATTTGACACGTCACGCGGAGCATCGACGCGAGTTCGAATACGTGAAATCTTTGCGTAAGAGCCGTTATACGTGCGTAAGGCCGCAGGCAGACGCCGGTCTGCGCCAAAAATAACGCTCATTGATTTAGCGTTCTGAATGAACGAGCTTACGACGTAGAATGAGACTGCGAGCCCGTTGAGAAAGGGGTGCCGTTATATGTATAGCCATCAAAGAGAATGGCACAATAACCAGGAACGTGGAAGCTCCTCTTTCTTCGGACACATTCCAACGTCTGTACAGTCTGTACGTATATACAGTCGTGGAATGGATGGCGTACGTAAGACTGTGCGTCGCGCTATGCCGCCTACGTACCGCGGTAATATCACCCTCGATTTTCGTGTCCGATTTTGACCATAAATAATCCTGAATATTCCGCCAAGCCGCAACGACCGATAGAGCCAGCTTCTGCTTTATTATCCGTTCGCTCATATGCGAGATAGCCCCTTATAGCTTTAATCGACAATAGATGTTGCGCTCGACTGCACCTCTTCTGTGTCATCATTTGCCTAAATAAAGATCGTCCCATGTCCCACTATCGCAGATAAGTTTGCAAATTGGAGTGCGAGGCATATCGACATTTGTTTTCTCGCGTTTTATCTATTTTTTTCGCGCCGCGTTCGACGCCGCCGTCTCGAGATTTGACGATCGTTGCACATCACGATGACAGATTGCATTCTCCTTTTATGGCTCATTTGCACATAAAGAGTCTTTCATCTCTGTAATTCGCGATGAATGACTTCGACATTGACGTTCGTTTCGACCAGATAGCGAGTTTGCGGCGTTTAGAGTCGAGTGCAAAGTTGAAGCATTTTCCGGCTATTGTTTGCTTTTCTACCTCAATCGTTCATTTGTAAAGTTCGCACTTGACACTCCATCTGGAATACAAGGGTTAGAAACGCCGTGGCGTAATCATCTTGAAAATGACGCCGTTGCATTGCCGTCGCGCCACGACGTCGTACAGGATTTTTCAAATATGATGATATAACTTCGCGTATCGCATTTTGTTAGAAAAAAAAATAATATCCATCCTATTTGAGAAAAAATTAGAAAAAGAATTAAATATAATTTAATATTGATTTTAATAATCTTCTTTAGAAAGTGCAATTGATCTATGCAAAACGCTTTACACAGAAAATAAAAATTAGGTGAATTTTAATAATTTTTAATTATTATAGGTTATATAATTATAATACTAGGCAAAAACAGATTAAGGATGTATGTCGCATTATTACGTTATTATAAAAGCAATGAAAATATTCCGAGAACACAGTTTTGTTCTGTCGCATTTAATTTTCTTACGGAATTCGCGTGCCATTGAAATATTTTGGGCAAAAATGCGCTTATGATTTCACGTTGACTTAGCAGTCTGAAAAACGTTCGTTGTTAAACACCAAAATGGCATTTGAAGCGAGCTGTACAATCACTGTTATTATTTGCAGCTACATGCCTCTCGCGCTGTACGTGCGTGAGGCAAACGTAGAACCCCATGCGTCTCCAAGTTTATTTTATGCTTACTACGCTTGAGCCTGCCTCAACACTACCTTCTCTCGTTGCTCCTATACCTCTCTTTGCCGTCCGTATAATGAAACGGTAATTCCTCGTCGCACGTGGCTGATTCCTTTACGAAGAGGACGTTAGTAGTGCCTCGAGAGTGTCGTTTAAACCGCCGAAGAACATGCCCGCGACATGTTCAGTGCTTGGGTGCAACATTAGATTTTATTTACTACTCATTAATACAATTCCATGTCGTTGATATTATAATAATTACGTAATCAACTTGCGGAGCGTGAATATACAACACAAACACACACAAGTATCAGGCGACTCCACTCTAACGTGAGGCAACTTTCGAGACCATTTTTGCGTCATATTGATTTTTCCGTTGTAATGACGTTGTCGGAATTGTTCCACGTTTTAGTTTGTCATTTTGTGTCTCGCGCGCGCGGGACGTATGACGATAAAAATGCGTCGACGAAAATGATATCGATCAGTGACATTTGTCCGCGGTCCAAGGTTAAAAGGCCATCGTGAAAATGCCAGTATCGGTGAAGGAAGCATTAACGAGTAGCGGCGGATTAATTGCGAGCGAGGGAGCGAGGAGCGCGCGGTATCTTGCTCGTGAAATTTCCTTTTATATTTTTCGGCACTCGGTCGAAGTTAATGGGAGCTTGGGGGATACAGGGACACCGTTGACGTCATTCAGTGCTACGCTCACCACTACAACGCTAATCGGACCGCATCTCGCGATGCACTACGGCGACTTTTCTCGAGTTAGTCGATAGCTTCCCCGGCAGCATGAAAACAGGGACGGGAAATTAGCTGCGGTTTCTAAATTCTACTCGACACACGTCACGGATCATCGAGGATGCCGATAGCGCGCGTAGGTTGGGACACTGACGGATTCGTCGAGTATCCGCAACGAGACACCACGCAGGAAGCGCTTTTGTTAGCGCAAGAAAATTGCGATCGGGATCGGGCATCCTTTGCGCGAAACAGCATTAAAAAGAACATAAACTCCACGCGCTAGCGTCAGCTACATAAATTAAAAATTTCTCGTGACCAAATATTTTGTCGTAACGCGAAAACGGATCTATTTCTGCGACTCGAACGACGCTATTTGTTTCGCTGCTCCGTCGAGTTCATCGCAATTTCACTCGACGTGACGTACGTACCGAATCGAATGCAAGTACTATATATATGTATATAATGCGACTTACGATATATAGTGATTATCGTTTGCGATCGACAGGGAGGCCAAAGGTAACGCCCGACGTAATGAATGTAACGAATGAGCGTGTACAGCCGCGATACCGGTGGTTAGTCTCGCGGCTCGCTTATGGCGGCGACAGGACGATTTTGTTTTTCCGCCAAAACGAGACGATCGTAGGAATGGATTTTTGCGTGGTCGCGTCCCAGACTACTGTCTACTTACGTGGGTAGATATAGAGTCAGCAACGCCCACGTCGTCGCCGGGCTGCTGCTGCCGCTGCCGTTGCTGCTGCTGGCTGCTGCTGTTGCCGGCGAGGGTGGCCGCCGCCGCCGCCGCCGCCACCGCGCGAAAATGTCAGACTAGCCGGCTGATACGTTACACCCACGCGCCGGAAAGTGGGGCAAAGTCGATTCATTCATCCACTGATTCATAAGTGTGGGCGTAAGAGCGTAAGGGTTGCGCGGGGCCACTGGCGCACCCCCATCCTCCCTCGTTTTGTGTACAACGGAGATCCTTCCCCCTATCACGGACGAGATAAAACGTTAAGATCCCTTCGAGATGTCCCCTTACCCGCATCCACTATCGTCACCGACTACGTCTTCCGCGACTTTCTTAGCGAGCTTTCAAGCTCCTTCCGACGTACTCGGCAGTGAAAACGCGTCGTGTATCGCAACGAGTTTATTCCCGCGAGAATACCATCGTGTGTTCAAAGAATTATATAAATTGTTGTGAGAACATGCTTAACCACGTGATAAACCGATACAGGATGTCGGCTTTTCTATACGTGTTGCTGCTTAGGTAAGTTTTCTGCACGCGAAAGATTTTGCTTTTAAGAACGTTCCATGCTTACTGCGACTCACAGTGTAAAGCGGAGTGCGATTGCACCAGCATATGCAACTTTGGAATAGCGTAAACACGTATTTTCGAATCATACGAAGGTGTAAAAGTACAATTGTACAATAACGGTGATTTCGTAAATGTTAATTACGGATCGCACAGAATATTTTCTTATAAATTTTTTTACAAAATATTAATTTTACCAAATTCTCTGTCATAACTTTAGTACATTGATTTAATTTGCAACATGTAGAATTTTATAATAATTAATATGATACTGCTGTATAAACATTGGCTGGCGGTATTATATTGTATTAACGTTAGAAATGAAACCGCGTCGATTTATCTGGGAAGAACTTCTCGTCTGACGTAAATCCTCTACGTACGTAGCGATGGATATATGTATGTGTTTCCTTCTCTAACATATCTCTGGTATTTTCATTAAAGTAGATCTACACGATTTCTTCGGGTATAATATGCTTTTTATTATCAAAATTAGTAATTATAGAATTCGCGAAATATCTGTCATCGCAATCATTAATTTCTGCAACTATTCTTTGAGAAATGATGCCGACGCAAGAAATATCACGATAATCAGAAAAAAATACTAGGCTTGACATTATTTAATTATAATTAAATTGCTTAAATTGAAAGTTTTTTGAGATTGGAATCACACGACACAATGCGAGTGAAAACTTTTCACATATATTTGGAAGTCACGAATATTTACTCCTCCGTCACCACTAAAGCTTCCACCCACTGACCTCCCTGCTTCTAAAATCACCATCCATCGTTCGTATATTCTATACACTGCTAAACACAATGCACCGTCTGCTATTTCTGGCTGTGCGCCATTGTCGATAACCTTTGCATTGTCGAGCCGATGATGGGAGTATCGCGATAGGAATACCGTCTGCGGGGTAGCACCAGTACCCGCCGTCTGTCGTTGGCGATTCGTGAAATTGGTCGAATCTCTTGGTGGTCTTTCGGCAATGCTGAAGGTCAGAGGTCACTTGTGAAAGGTCACAGTAGCTGGACATTGGGCGGTACAAATAAGATTGAAATGTATATTGGGAAATAATTTATCTATGACATTATTACGATTCATATATTCCTACTGTCTTGTAATATCCATTGTGGCAAGCGTTACGTTAGTCGGTTAGTAGATAGGATTAAAAAAATAGAAAATCATATCACGATGCTTTTTTGTCGTGCAATTCCGTCGCATATAAATATCTACGTAAAAGGTATTGACACTATTTGTAATTTACAAAAATATAAGAATGCGATGCACATCGTTTATTTCCTAATTTTTAAAATTAATACTCAGCATGTAGACATTCAAATGCCAAGGGCAAATGTGAGTGTTGAAACGAACATGTGGTCCAGAAAAATAGTAGCACGGTGACCGTAAGAATTTCGCTGAATAAGCTACGCGAAGACGCCATATGAATTTCGGACTCTTAAAAAGCATCGTGTATCAACAAATCGGTATCCCACGTAAAATTCACAGAACGGTGGCTGCCAGGCTTCATTTCTTTTCTCCGTCGTTATTCATATGCATAGCCTAAATCTTCAAGGAAGAACAGGAGGAGACATGACGCGGTATGAGGGAAACGAATGAGCCGACCGCCTACGCTTTTCTTCGTAGTTTTTTGTTCCCAGCTGGCGCCCTCGCAAAATTAGAATTCGGCGGCCAAAAATAGAATATTGATCACAATAGAGCGGGAAATAAAAAAAATAGATGAAGAGGTTTCGGAATTCTTTGATATATCGCGCGATATTCTTTACGTAAAATTCGGTTTTAATAAAGAGGAAAGGCGATCGAGAAAGTACAAGTTATAACGAATTCTATTGATTTTCACAATGTATCTAGACGTATAAATTTACGCACACAGTTATATTAGTTTGACTGTTTCTGTATCTGACTCTTGTCTACATAATTTGAGATAAATAATTCATAGATTTTATTAACATATTTTTATTAGGTATTTCTTCTTCTTTGCCACTGAATATAATCATTGGCTTATTCTTTGCACAGCAAGGTATGTGAATAATTTTGAAATACTCGGAAAACAGACGAGACTTCTGAAGGAAAAACTTATCGAAACTTGTAGGAACTTGTAGCTGATGTTTCGGTCACGGGCTTTACCTGAAAATCTTTTAAACCTATCCCCGGCTTTATGAAACGGCACTAAAGAAAACCTATAACTGACATCCGTGTAATTTTAACAAGAGGAAGATTGTCGGTAAAAGATTTTATTTGAGGATCTGCACCGGTTGTGTTTGTTACAAAGTGGTTTATTCGTTTATGATACACGTCTCTATTTTTTTTATATTATATAGCGTCTTGTTATAAGTTTTTTTCCTTTTTAGTCGCGTTCACACGAACATGAACTGCTTCACATGAAGTAGTTTTAGCTCGATGTTAGGTCGCTGTAAATGGCATGTTCGGGATTTTGAGATTGCTCGGAGTTTAATCATTGTTTAAATGTATTGATCAACTCGTAAATCATTCATGACAATTGTATGGATTCACTTCAGAGTATGATTCTATGACGTAATGTATATTTTCGATCAAAATGCGAGGATCGTTTGTCTCTTCTTTTGCGGATACATATAGTCCATATTTTATTCAAGTCGTTATTATATAGATCACAAATGTGTAAAATATAAAATAATTTAGAAGCATTATAAATCTAAACATTTGCGACATTGTAATTTAAAAGTTCTGTCAAACGAAATAAGACAATGAATAAACAATTATCGTTGACATTACGTATTATTTCTACTGATACTAAAATTGAATTAAAGATATTAATCAAGAGTGATACTCGCGTGCAGTTATCATCGTAAATAATTTTCTTCTGATGTACGCGTGTATGAATGTAGGGCACGTGGCCTGCATTCTTTCGACTAACTTTTGCGAACTTTGTGACAGAATGGTCTGTACGTATCTGCAGATAAACGTACATTTAGAATGCTCCGCGAAGATTTCTATACGTGGAACAAAGATCGGTTCGGCCAAATCTTTGTGTTAAACTTAGTGAATGTACCTTAAACGTTCATTGCGCCCGTCTTGCGATCGCGAATCTTGACCCTCGATATCGGCAATCGAGTTTGGCGATTGCCCAAATCGATTTGCGAATGTAGAGCACCCGCTAGCGAGCCGCAGGCATGTTAACCGAGAAGAATGAATGATTACATAATATAGCAAGTTTTAAATTGCTTTAATTTATAGCTTTGTATAATTTAATGAATATTATTTTCAAATTATACATATTTTAATAATCCAAAACGAATTACTTTTAGACGTAACTTTAAACGATGTAACTACTAATTAATATCGTTAAAAATATTAGATTGTCATAACATTATCTCAGTTGTTTATTTTATGTTTTATTATGCTTCTTTCATTCTTCGAAATTAGTCTTGTCGCGCATACGATGGTTCTATTTCTACAGCTTCGGGTTCCAACAAAGTTTTCCGCTACGGGACGTACGAAAGATGTCGAGGTGTTGGACGATCGCGAGTTGTAAAGTCACAAGACAACACTTAAACGCACGCCCCGCGGAGACGCACGCGTGAGATATGTACGCGTAATGTAACACGATAATATGAGTTTCGGAGTAATTGTTTACGCGTGCCAAGTGAGTTATTTGGCGCGTGGCCACGCGGGGGATAACAGGGACGGCACCCACGTGGTCGGCCGACTGCCCGCGGGATTTTCCCTCTCTTTCACGCCTCCGTACCTCTTCGATGGCTTTTTCTTCTTCGTTCCGCGCACTCGTACGGTTTGCACGCACGCAACAAAGAAACGTCTCCGAAGTAACGCAGTCACGAAGGGCGGACAAAGCGCCTTCTGCTACATCCCTTTGACTTTATGGCTTTATTCCGCGAAACTATTATTACTCCTACAAAGTTAAGGAAAACAATAAAGCAATCCTGTTATTTCTGTACGGCAAATATAACTTGAAATCTCGTTTCTCATTGATATGACGTCAAAGTTGTGTGAGATTGGATTAATATTTTTCGTATATTACACCGCATACACATTCAATGACGATACTGCTAATATTTTTCTTTCAATGAAACAAACTTAGAGAAGTATATCCAATATCGTGCAATCTTACGTGTGACTCATGATCGTAAATCTGGCTAAATTTAACTCTCAATGGACGTTTATCGGATAACAATGAAACGGACAACAACAACCATTTGTATATAGGAAGACTACATTTCCACTACATTTTTACGAATCAAATGATGCAGCAATCGATTGTATTAGCGACAGGACCCGGCGACCCGTCTTCCCAACTCAAACTCGTTATCGCGCATGATGCAAGACGCTTTACAGCATAACGAAGTCGCGACTCTGGAATGCCGCTGCCGGAAGTCCGTCTCACCCTTCAGCGTCAGGCGCGATCGAATCGAAGTCATTCCGAAATATCGAGGATACTAGGAGGAGAGGAAGAAGCAGACAAGAGAAAGGAGAAAGAGACATCGTGGGTGGATGCCTCCTCAGCGTGCAGGAGTCGAAATCGTCCTTCGGGTGGCGGCGGCGGCGGCGGCGGTGGCGGCGGC
>VBVQ01002587.1:0-23989 GCA_011636635.1 Tetramorium simillimum
GGGAGGGGGGAGGGGGATTGCAAGTACCTCGGGGTGCAGAGGATCGTGGAAAAGGAACGAGCTCGTTATCTCGCTGGTGGTAGATAGAGACTCACCTTTTTCGCACCGCCGGCTCACCACCCCGCCGGTCTCCCCTTTTGCACGAGCTCGTGCTTGTTCGATAAGGAATTTGATTTAAAAATTCCGACGACTCGCCATTTTATGTAAATACACGTAGACGGTTCGACGGGCAGGAAAAATCAGCGACGGAGGTGCCGTAGTCCCCCTCCAACTACGACGGGCTTGTTTTTCCTTTTTACGCGTAAAGGGGCGAGAGCGCGGGGCAAGCGCGATGGCGTATGCTAAAATTACACTAGACGTCATATTTACATATTTCCTATTTTGTGACTTTAGATTATTTACTACTAGCGCGTAGCGCTCGTACGATCTTATCGAAAGTAGTTCTTGGAATGGCGAGACAGATTTTCAATTATCGGTTAATAGGAATTATTATCATAATTAAACTCGTTCGTTTATAAATTTAACATATTATCTTTTTTTTTTAATGGTAGACCTCCTGCGGAAGAGAAAAGGATTTTTAAATCATATTTGCACGTCATATAATTTAATATTCATACATTCAATAAAGCGCAATTGTTTGCAACAAGAAAATTACATTGATATATATATATATTTTTTTTTTTATACATTTACATTACATTTGTTATGCTTGATTTAATATCAGAGTTTTACGAAATTTAATAAAACGTCTCAATTTACAAATATGTATGTTTAATTAATGTTCACGGTTAATATCACGGATTCGATTTCATAAAATACGCTCGACGGTCAGTCCACCTTTGTTTTAATCTATCGAACAGTGACGACAAAGATGAGTCTCTTTTCGCGGAAATTTCACTCGGCGGAACCACTCGTGTCCTTTGCGATACTTCCATTACGATGAACATTACGTGACGGCGGCAAGGCGTAGGGAACACGAGGGTGGAAGGCAGATAGCGAAAGAAAGATGGGCTCGTCGCACACGCAAATGCGAGTACACAGGTACGACGTGCCGAGCAATTAACTTAATGTCTTCGAGCCATTAGCCCGTCGGTCGGTACGACACTTCGTAAACACTGTCCGCTTGTCTTGATTGGGTACCAGCCCTATCATGAAGCAAGACAAAGAGGCGATCTATACTCGTGCGCGCCTTGATAAATCGAAAGTCGATACGGCCAATTATCGATTTCGCGTGCGAGGCTCGACGTCGTTCGTAAGAGCTTTCTGAAACGAAATAATTAAATAAGAATTTTCAGCCTAAGTTATTACACTGTAACATTACTGTGTTTCTTAATAACACAAACACTTTTGGTATTGTGTAAAAAAAATTAAATCTTTTGTTCTAAACTCTTCGCTTACTGAGTATGCCGTAATATATGCATCAAAACGTCCGGTGAGAAATTATGAAATTCGTCAGGTTTAAAATGATCGAAAGAATCAATCGAGCCGATCAAGGGCACGTATCTTTCACAAGCATACAATTACCGTACTACGTTTCCGCTTTTTGGAAATAAGTAACGGTTATTTCGCGAGACACGCAGTTCGCTCAAAAAGGCAGACGTATGCAAATGTATGATCCCCTTGAAGGATTGTCGGAGAACGAAACTGCTCGTCCTTATCTACCTCTCTCGGCCTCGTTCGTCGCAATGTGCTGCGCCGGATGACCAACCGGCTATGGCGAGCGCGATACACCGGGCGCACGGTGCGACACGTGGGTGCGCCGCACACGTGCAGCGTACGTATACACGTACACGTACCATTATATCGGGATCACCTGCTGCTGCTGCTGCTACGGCTGCTGCTGCTGTTGCTGCTGCTGCTGCTGCTGCTGCTGCTGCTGCTGCTGCTTTGTCCACATGCTGCCCGCAGGCTGATCGTGCGGCCGACACCGGGCTTCTGTCCGTCCGTTCCCGATGCACACTAGGACATCTTTTTCCTACATCGCTAATCGTTTTTTCAGGACGCGTGATAGACAGGGTGCTCACGATACCTTCGCAAATCGACCAATAAGAAAAAGAACCTGACACTTTGTCCTCCTCGAGGCTGTCTTCTCTATTTAGCGCGGTTTTCTGTCCGAAAGAAGAATGGAGAAAAGAAAGGGATTTTTGCAATTTTCATTATCTTTCTTGCCAAGATATTCGAAATTTGTAATTCTTATATAAAAATATATGAATTTACGAGAAATACTTGCTATAACATATCATCTTTTCCATGACGTGTTAACTTAATATATTTTATAAGTTTGATTTTTTCTTTATTACAGACTTTTTTTTAAATTATGTACAGTTAAAATATTTGTGCTGCCTGAGGTTCTCTTTCTCTGTTTTTTTTTTAAAGAGTGAAAGATTGCTCTATCGCGAATTAATACAATATATACCTGAGCGAAAAGTATTAAGTGCATCCATGACCTTGACTCGCGTTTGCATCTCTACCTGCTGCTATCCGCCGGTCGACGAGAGATCGATCTCGATCGTTGGGAACGGAAGGAGCCATGTATACGTATGGCTTCCTGTTCTTTTTCTGGGGCCCAAACTGACTCCCAGATCAATTAAGCATAAGGAATTCAGGTTCTACCAAAGGACGTTCTCACGGTTGATCGACGTCTGTGCTATGTGTACGTGTGTGCGTGTATGCTTGCGCGCGCGTGTGTATGTGAATCCAATTCGTATATTCATATAAAGTCTCTCTGGACCGGCAGATCTGATGCGCATGTAGACGTGCATATAGGCGTCAGTCCCTGCGTTTGACTCTTTTAGTAGACGATCTTCCAGACGGTTTGCTACCGAGCCGGTCCTGAAACATCGTCGATCGTTCTTCAGGATTCCGGCAGATTACCTCGTTTATGGTTCATATCACCCTACAAGACTCAGTTAATTCATCCCATCCTCTCACGCGCTCTTCACAGCTCTTTAGCCTCCTTTCTCTTGGCTCTTACCTTTCTTTATATACGTATATATCGGATGTATTCAGTATATAAAGACTTTGTCATGCCACCCGGTGATCACATGATTGACTCCTTTGACCGATGAGTCAAAGTCGATGTCCAACGTGAAAATTTATCTTTTGGTTTAATCAATTTTATTCTCAATATTTAGATGGGATTTAAAAGTAAAAATAATAACGCATGAAAAATAATGTTATCATTGCATTCGCTATATATTCAGACTAATTCAATTTTTTATTCTTTAAAAAAAAATTTCTATTTTAGACATTGGAAAATAAAATATTTATTTGATAGATTACATCATATTTACGTATTATATAATTTTTATTTTTTAATAGAAATATTTTTGTTATTTCTGCGCTTTCAAAAATTGAAGGAGAATATTCTATAAACCGAAAATAAAATATTCTTGATGACATGAGAAACTCGTGATTTTTATAACATCGTACAAATATGGATATTTCCAACAACAATGAAATTATTCTTTTATTTAAGAAATCAAGCGAAATTAATTATAGACAGTATTTTAAAGTTTGAGAAAGCGTAAGATCATTAGAGGACAGGTTTCTTACCGTCGCATGTACAAAAGATATAATAGCATCGAGGAGAGGACAGATAATCGTCTCGATTTGAAATGAAAGCAAACGGAATTTGATCGACTTCAATTACTAATACAGGAAATCATAATGGGGACAGCCTTTTAAGCACTTTCTTTCAACAGATAGAATATAATCGGCCGCTGATATCGAGTCAACCCTCAACAAGGGGGGCAGTCTAATTAACGTCATTTCGGAAAGAGCGGGTGACTCGTTCGCTCAAAAGTAAATAGCTCGGGCCGGTCCCAATTATCGAATTATTCGATAGGATATCGAATTAGCAAGATCCGTTATCTAACTATTAGATCATTATCTGCGGTAACAGTAGCCAAAAAAATATGCAATTAAATTTAATCGATGGCAAGTTTTTCAATGCAGGTGCCGATACAAATGTTGAAAGATACATAAACGATAACGATGAAAAATAATTCTGTTTTCAGTTACAAAAAAAAATTGTATATCGCCGCATGTCTAATGATTGAAATGAGTTGAACGATCTGGTAACAGTTAAATTATTACGTCATCCGGTAATAAAAATCCTAAACAATATTTTCAATTGCTGTGATATTACGTCGTTGTCTCTTAACGAAATCTGACACTCACGTTCGCTCCTCGATGACAGATCGGGATATAATTTTGTGTACACGAAAGGGAATCTAAAAAAAACTTAGCTTGTGTACACCGTGACTCCTGAGGGACAATTAGGACAGCCTACGGTACCGCAGGATATCCCACAGGATGCCTTCCGGCTAATGTACCCGCGCAGATCGGATTACATTACCCTACTATCACGAAGAGAAGTCGGTATATTACGTACTTCGTAAATGAATAAGGTGGTTATTTACGTACAATTTTGGATTGTGATTATATAATTATGCGTACTTCTTATTATATTACACAATAATGATAAAGATCAATGAAAAAAAAAAGATAATATCGTTTGTGTGTATTGTGTGTCTTTTTATTCAAAATCTTATTACTTATTGTTAGTTACTTATAAACGTTATATTAACTGTTTATATAGAGTTTTTGCAAAGGCAAAATTTAAATGAAGACAAACTTTGGCAATTTTTCTCAATATTCAAATTATATGTTGAAATAAAGAAAATTAAAAGAAATATTAAAGAAAAAAAAGAAAAAGAAATTGCAATCTTAGCTGTCCTTTTACATTTACAATCTCTCTCTTTCTATTATCTGCATATACATATGCGTCTTACTATCTGTTGAACATTGGTATCGCCGAGAATATTACAATGCCAGAAGTGTGTACAGCCACTGATTACAATGCAAAGAGCTATTAAGCTATATTTCGATAGGAAAGGGCAGAAAATATGAAGGAAAACAGGTGTGTCAACGAGTTTTAATTTGAAAATGGAGATTACTATACAACAGCTTGTTAGTTATATTTTTGACTAACGTATTCTTGCCAAACGAGATTTATTTTCCTCCTCTGCTACGAGGCAGTGCTGTCGATCATCAATATAATAATTTCAGAAATCTTTTGTCTACTCAGTATTTTTTTAATGGAAGAAATATCCGTTTTTCAGCCAGATACTTCGCGCAGTAATCTTTTCTCTGAAAAATATTCTACCTCGCAGCATGTGAAAATGTGGAGCAGATTTGATTGGATAATCCTGCTCAAGCTTTTATTAAATCTCACAAAAGTGTTGAATACATAGATGTATGTAGGCATACACGGACGCTGCGGACATAAAATGGATAACTTTATTTCTCTGACATGAAAATTAATTATACTTTCTTGAAATAACCCCATTTCCGGCCATCTCGTTAAATAAACATTTATTCCCTCAGTTGTAGTTTCACGTATAAAATAATATGCACAATATGAATAATAGCCTTCAAATTTCTTTTTCGTTCTCGTTTCTAAGGAAATAAGAATTCGTTCTCGATTCGTCTGCATTCGCCCGGACGCCTTTAATTGAGCCAATCAACCGCGGATTATCCATATTAAGCCTCGTCTATCGTTTCGCTGCTTACGCTGATTCTGCTCGCGTAATTTCGCGACTGTCAAATAATTCGATCCCAGATCATCAGATTTAAGTAGAGGAGGGCAGAAAGCGCAAAATGAATGCAATTGATACCCTCGTCTTCGGATAATTATTTCCGTATTAAAATTTTTAATAAAATACTCTTCTTCCTTTTCCCCCATATATACAAAGACATATTCTTTAAGACAATAAGATGTGTGATATCTTTGATATATACATATAAATACATATAAATTTATAATAGCAACTTTAAAATATAGGCATGTACACGCATAAATATTCATACGTGGAAAACATATATTAAATAAATTAATGAAGTGTCTCACATTTCGCACAAATATTAAAAAATGGAATTTTCATATTTAAATAGTCAAGATGGACGATCAATGAAATTTGATAAATTAAAACAGCGCGTAAGCACATTTCTACTAAACGTAAATTGATTCTACAATTGTCAAAAAATTTATAATTGCAAAAATATATATATGCGAAATATTTAAGACATCGTGCCAATTCAAGCAAATGACCGTGTTATTTACTTGAACGTTATACGATCACAGTAGCCTACGAGCCCCTTAATCCCACAACAATCTTCAGTGGTCCGGCGATAGGTTACGTCGCCGGCCATAAAACGAAGAACACGATGTGCGGTCCGCCAACGACGATTGGACGATTTACGAACGACCAGCCGACCCCGCCGGAGGACGCGGAGGAAGAGAGACTCATCGAAAGAGATCCGCCGCGGTCTTTTAGGACGGTGGCCATTATAGCTCGAAGGCAGGCCGATTCTCGTGGTCGCAGAAGCGTGTTGATGAGCCCAGGAGACGGTTTCGGTTAATCACGCAATTTTCCCGGTTCCTATCAAGCGCTACCCTTCGTGCAAGGAGGTAGAAAGGGGTCCCAGCGATGGGCAGAGAGGGCCGGTCGGTTAAAGAACGAAGCGATGGCGCAGAATGGCGATGGGCAATTGCTCGTAACTCGCTAAAACGCCCCCGTCCCTAACCCCCCCGTCTCTATCTACCTGCCCCAAACCGGAGACCGTCGCGACCAGCAAAACCCCGTTAAACTCGACCGGCGAAAGCCCTGTGGAGAGAACCTGGCCGACCCTTCATCGGCGCGACGATCTTGCTTCCTTCCTTCCTTCCTTCCTCGATGAAAGGGTTGGCCGCTCTTTGGCCACGGGGATGGACTATCTTGCAAGAAATTAACCCGTTAATATTTAGTACAGCCAGTAGCGATTACCATCACGATTTCGGCAGTTTTGTGAAAAGAAAGGGGTATACTGAACGAAAGTGATCTCGCTCTTAATAGCAGTCTTCACATCCGCGCTTTTAATACAATATTAATGCTATTAAAAGCATTGATGATACTCGTATAAACGAACAAATCGCTCTGCTTAAGATAGTCCATTTTCTTCCCTTCAATATTTGTTTAAATATAAATATATTTAATTTATAAGACATCTTTTAGACGTTTAAGATTTGTCCGGTTTGTATAATAGTAATTGCAATTGGTAATTTATGTTATTTTTTACATTCTTCCGTTCTTTATATTTTTACTTAAAAAATAAATCAGGTAAAGAATTAATCTATTACTTGTAACAAATAACGTAAAGAATTGACGTAAATTTAAATTATTCGGCACATCACTATATACTATGCAATAAAAAGACACGAATCGTCATGTTTCGTTACCGCCTTAATTCTGTTTCGAGCAAGTAAACATGTCATGAGATATCGAAAAGTCGTGATGTAAAAGCATGGTGCTGTACGTGCGTAAAACGAAAAGAGATGAATCAGAAGATGGAAAGAAAGAGAGAGAAAGAAAGAGACGAGATGGAAAACAGGAGGGTTTGGTTGGGTAGTTGGGTACTCGGAAACTCGCGGAGACCCCCTAACGAGCTCTTTTCTTCCCTTCCTATTTATTTCTGTTCCTTATTTAACCAACCCCAACTAGCCAGCCTCCGTCCTTCTTCATTCCACGTTTCAGCTTCCTCCGGCGAAACACCAAAAGTCCTCTTTCTTCGATGCAGCAGCGGTGAATCCACCCTCGAGCGGGGACCGAGCTCGAGAACTGCTTGAATAAATGGGAGGAGAGGAAGTATGGAGATGGTATATATACGTTGTAAATATACATGACAAAATGTCAAATATCGTTGCAATTGGACAATGATCGTGAAATTTTAGCAAATAATTTTTTTTATATTATCTCACTTTTTTTCATTAATTCAATGCTCTTATTCTCTCAGAAAATACGATTTACTTTTTTTTACACACATATATAGATTTCATATATAATTCTATATTTAAATATAACTATACATTTTTTGCATTTAATCAGAAAACTTGATATTGCATAGAAATTAGCATGCCGAATTTATATTTACTTTTTAAATTTCTTCTCCAAGTTTATTTCAGTTTATAGTATTTTATAAGTAGTAGACTATTTCAAGCAAAATGTATAAACATATTCAGATATAATCATGATATTCGTAGTTAATTTCTGTCGAATTTATCGCGTTGCCACATGATCTTTCAGAGTCTTATCTACATCATTTTTTTGTCCCTACGTTCATTAGAAAAGTAATCGTGAGCCCATATAATAAACATAATCCTCTCTCCTTTTTTTTCTCTCGTTAATCCTCGTAGGAACCGCACCGCAGTCTATTATTAATGATTTCGCATGCTACTATTCCTCGACGTAGGTGAAATAAAAAATGGCGTTCTCGCGACTTTGCCACCCCAATGTCCCCGCGAGGGGTGACGTGGGGGCAGGGAGGTGCGACGAGGTGAGGCGAAATGGAAGGAACGACGAGGGTGAGACTGCACGAATAAAAATGCCCCGTTCCTGAAGGGTAGGCGGTGGGTGTGGTGGTCGGAATTGGGTAGCGTGTTCCAACGACTTGTGATCTGATCAATAAGCCGGCATAGGGGATTATTTCGCGACATGACTCTTTTTGTATGTGCGTGTGTTCTGCGAGTATGTATCTGTAAAACCAGGCTATAAGTCTGCATTAGTGATGTATGCAGAAAATTTTTCGTATTGAAAAGCAACAGTCGCAAATAATAGCTAAATAAACTAACAATGTCATTGCAATAAATATTATATTTAATAGTAATGCATAAAAATATTGTTAACTATAAGAAAGGAACAGAAACGTACTTATATCATAAAATACTTTCTGTCTATAAAAGCGATTAAAAATGTTATGATTATAATATAATTATATAGTTTATAATTTATTTTGTTTATAATAGAGCTTATTAAAAAAATCGCACTTGCGTCAATAGAATATTGTAATCTAATATGAAATGAAGAACGATTAGGCACTTTTAAAATATTCATCGAACACTCGTGTAAAATGTAAATATCTCTCTCTTTCTGATCTCGCTCAATAATGGAACGACTCATCCATTTGGAGGTGAGGAACCCCCAATATCAATCCGACGCCCTCGCGAGGTGGGAAGAGCGCTCTGGCGCGTTTCAATCGCCGGCGCGGTGACTGAAAGAGGGCCCTCGTTTTGCATACGCGTGCAATCTCGGCATCTTTTTTTTTTCGAGAAGAGGACCTCGCGCGCCCCGAGAAAATGAGACAACGAGACGAGGCGTGCGCACGCTTACGAAATCCCTCAGAACGTGAGGCATTCGAAATCCCTTGGTCTGGGTTTGTCGAGATTCGTCGCTTGTGAACCATCCTCCCCCTCAACCATCCGCCTTCAACCTCCGGTTCATCCTTCTCATCGGTTAGACAAGGAATGACGAACGTCGAGACGGTCCGGATGGAGGGAGGGAACCAGCGAGCATTATGGGAATTGGATTTAAAAGCACTACACTTCGGCGGTGCCGCGAAACGAAAACATTTATCATCCGCGAGCGCGCCAGATTGTTTGTGTCTCCAGCTTCCGCGCGAATTGCTTCAGCCGTCGCCCGCCTGCGAAAATAAACCGAGATCCGGCGAATATTACGCGATGGGAATTTTCTTATCGTCCCAACGCGCGTTAGCGTTCGGTCATCAGAATTCCCGCCATTGATCTTATCATCATTGCGATCTCGTCCGAATATATTTTCGTCGAGACGGTTTTCCCACACTTTTACGGAATTTGGCAGTGAATATTTTGTAAAGTAGAGAATTAATACATGATTAAGATTTGATAACAATTTTATTTTTGTATAGATATATTTGTATTGTATTTGTATAGATACGAGATTCGTAAGACTTAAAACATATTGATCGATACTTTTATTAATATTAATATAATTTATTAATATTGTTAAAGTAAATGTATAAGTTAGTATATGTAGAAAATATTTATTGTTTATTTTAAAGTATTATGTTCCCTAATGAAATTTAATTTAAATTACACTGAAATATATAATTATATATATTCTGTATATTCAACAGCAATATGATAAATATTAAAAAAAAAACAAGTACAAAAAGTGAAAATATAAAGAAACATAACATGCCTTCTAGAGTGGAGAGAAGCAGAAGTTTGAGAGAGGAGTAGCACGCCGATAATTTAGCAAAAGAAAATATCGTATTGTACCTTGCGCGGGGTCATTATTATATCCAAGCCGGCATTACCCATCAAGATGAGAACGGCGAGAAGAGCCGACTGATATAGAAAGGAGAAAGGGAAGGAAAGAGAGGAATGAAAAAAGAGCGTTCTTTGTGCGATGGACAATAATCGTGAGAGAACAAGCCCGTAGACTGTGACTCGTTTCATGTTTCGTTGATCATTCTTCGCGACTCGCTCCTCTGACTCCTGATTTCACTCTCGAGCTCTCTCAACTTGAACAGATATACCTTATAAAAAATAAGAGCGTAAAAAAAGTGACGCATTCGGGGTTTATAAATAACGCGACTTAATTTAGCATGAAACTTTGTAAAATATTTCGAGCATTTCTATTAAATACTTTATGTATTTCCTTTATTCTTATCTTAGACTTACTCTTTATTATTTCTGTAATTGGATAAACCACAGAAAGCTTATATATAGTAGTACATTTATACCCTTCACATCAGAAAATATACAAATGATTCAAGTAATTACGAAACGAAGAATATACTTCTTTTCATCCGCATTTGATGATTCTTATGGCAAGAGCTCGCGAAAGCTTCGAATAAAATTGATCTCGCCGCAGGTGTTTCGTATATCACAAGCGTGCACTAATACACGTGGCGGCTCGTACATTGCGCATGGAATATTAATGCGAAACCGCAAAGGGATTACGGAGACGAACGAGAGAGGATGGCATCGAAATAAATGTTACGGCAGGGTGGAGCGTTCTTATACCATCGTTATATTAAAATATAGCAATAAGTAAGGTTCACTCGGCCTTCTCTTCTCCTCTGACTGCCTTCACCGACGTCAGTTCGCCACCCATAATGCTCGCTACCCTCGCCCTCGTAAATCTCCAGTGAGTGAAAAACGCCCGCTATGTTGCGTACATGCCACGAAAAAATTACATATCTAGAAAACACGTCAAATACATTTTAAAATATGCCGAAGTGTCATATTATATTGCGGATAACAATTTGTGGATATAATGTAATTGTAAATTTAATTTATAAACTTTTATATTAATTAAATTATAATCTTCTATATTTCTATGATAACTAAATAATGCAAAAATCATTTTAAATGATTACAAACTGCCTAGATTAGCTATTCTACTGTTTATTATTAAGTGATCTCTTTCGAATTGATTCTCATGTATACTCGTCATTGAGGATGAATGAAATTGGTACACAGAGGTATAAGAATTCGAAGGAGATTACGGAGAAAATCGGGACGGTTGAATACTACGAGGAAACCTGTTATCTGAGGTCAGGGACTAATTACTTGATTACGTAATTGCCTTTCCACCCTGGCAGCAACCCTCCCGCGGTCCGTCGTGGTCGACAAACCCTCGCTGATTCATCCCTAACCGCGTGATCCTAACAATCTTCCCGAAAGTAAAAATCGTCTTCCCTTTAATATTAAATTAGTATTCTGAGGAAACTTATATATTTTTTGTGGTTCTCATTTTATTTTATCTGCTGTTCTATAAACTCATTATTATGTATTCTTTTTTAAAAATAGATATGTAATTAAATAGTATATCAATAATGTTTTTCTGAAAAATGTACGCTTTTTAAATTTGATACAGATTTTATACTTAAATCTATTAATAACATCCAAATAAAAAAGTACCTGTAACATTTATGCCAAATTGACAAGTAAAGCGAGATGTTTAAAAATGTTTCTAACCATAAACAGAAATTTATAAAAATTGTAGTTGTCTTTATAAAACAAATGACTTAATACTTATTTATCAATTCTAATAATATCTTTATACTCGAATTTGTATTAAGAATAATTCTATCAGATTTTTGGATTGCTGCTTATGAAAATTGATATACGTTTATAAGAAATATTTTAATTTTGTTTTTGTTATTTATTAATAAAAAATTAAGTTAATATCAGTTTTGGGAAATTGAAACAATTTTACTGCATGTTTTAATCAGTAATATTTATGTGATAATTATTTTAATAATTTTCGATAACAATATTTGCTAATAGTTTATTATTTAAGGATTTCTATAAATGTGTAAATATAATATTTACAAATATATTTTTTTATTTCTATAAGAATTTAATAAAATTTGCAATTTAGGGAAACAAATCAGCGGAAAAACAATCTTAGAATAACGGTCGTATCAAACGCTCTGTTTCTAGAGCTGCCAATAGCCACATAAGCGGCTGGATTTCTGCATAACCAACTTTCTATGAGATTTGTCGTAGCGTCGTAGGAACCGTAGGTAGAGGGTGGGCGAGAGTTGGCACGAGGATACCATGGTGGTGTGTTGCTCTATCTGACGACGCTCATGGTGCTCGTTAGCGTTGCCCGTAGCAACACCCTTACTTCACCGACCCGTACTCCCGACCACCAAGCCACCCCTCGCCTTACAAGAGGCGGAATGGGGTAGGGATGAAAGAAGAAAAAATATCATGTCGGGCGCATGCGTTGTCCGTTCGCTGTTCGCCATCGCGTCATGTGTGCGCGATTCGCGGCGAGGGTGAGGACGTACGGGGGGGATGCAGAGCACAAAGAAAAATTCGGGGGTGTCTGGAGCCGGCAGGAGAGAAAGAGAGAAACAGAGCGAAAAAAACCGCGTAGGGGTTGAAAGAGGTCTGTATGGCTGTTTAACGAGACGCTTTGAACCGCGCTGCTCTCGCTTACCGAGATTTAAGAATGTATGTCGCGAATTACGCACATTTTAATAAATTAATTACGAATTTTGCGAACTTCTCTCTCTCTCTCTCTCTCTCTCTCTCTCCTTCCTAATTTTTTGAAACTATAAGTTCATGACTTACAAATTAAAAAAAATGTTCATATGAGTGAAAAATTTTTCTTAGTTTCTAATTAGTTTTCGATACTTTTGCTTCAGGTTATAATAAAGTTTATACGAACTATTACTATAGCTTGAAACTTGGATATTACACATAAAATTACATATATAATACTTATTATACATATATAATACTTATTAATTTATAAATACAAAAACATTTTCTTATATATCTGAAAATTATTCGAGAATAACAAAAATTAAACATAGATATTCACACAATCCTATTTTTGTTCTTAAAAAGACTCAAAGGAATCTTTTTTCGAGTGATTTTATGAACTTATCATAAGTATGTAAAAATTATAATTTTTTTATAAAATAAGAAAATTTTACTTTTTAACCAAATTAAATTTCATTTGATTTTGAAAGTTAATTTTTATTTGGAAAGAAGTAAACCTCCATTTCGTCTAATTAAAATAAGGCTTACAGTAAAATATGAATGAAAACTTTAGTAGCTCTCTTTTTTTCTCTCGCTACGAGTAAGTTTTTAATCGGCGCTCTGTGTACGCTACATTACAAACATTGTCGCATATCATTTACCACGTGTCTCCCAGCGATGTAGCATTGAAACCAAACCGAAATTAAACTTCAAACGGAGAATGCGAGCGCATGTGCGACGTCGCGAGAGGAAATATTTCACCGTGTGCCTAAATTAAATTTTGGCGGCGTCGTATCATCGGGAGCGCTTCGTCGAAGCGAAGCAAGTATTTCAGCACGGTGTATATCACCGTGCGTCAATTTCGTACGATGGCGTCGCGTACATTGCGGCGATGACGGAGGAGGAGCAAGGGGACGGGCCGGACATTGGAATTAATAACAAAATAATTCTTTATTGTGCTCAAAGATAGACCGGTGATATTAATAATGGCGTTCGTTGCTCTTATACCATGGGGATTTCATTAAAAAGCGTGCAGATCTTGGAGAGAAAGAGAAGGAATGGCCGGGGGTTCGTGAGCGGCGATGCGACTCGGCGAAGAAAAGAGAAAGTGACAGGAGAAAGGTGGAAAGGAGAGACGGAAGGAGTGAAAGAGAAGGAGGAGAACGAGAGAAGAGCTGCGTAAGCCCGGGCCAGATCCGCTTAGGGGATGTAATTAAAATCGGAAAAATGTGTTTAATGAATATTCATTTGTGCCTCGATCTGCGATATTAAACGGGCTTGGCTCGCTTCGCATATTGCCATACTGCCCCTCCGCCGGCGGCACGCGGCCGATTAAAGAGAGGTGACGAGGAACACGAGAGAAAATGAGAAAGAGCGAGGGGGCGAAGGGGGACAATAGACATAGCGGTGTACGGCGATCGCAACGATCGGGAACCGGGCGGACCGGTGTTGCGTGCCTCGCTTTAATTTTATTTCGCCTCTTTTTTTACGACAATATTTCTCCGCATCGGTTTAGAATCTATCGGGTGGCCGGGGAAATATGGCGTGCGGCCGGATGCGCCGCGACGCGATAAAAATTCGCGGGACTTGAAAAATGACCCGCACCAGCCGCCATGTCGGAAGATCGAAACCGCAACGGGGTTCCCCCGGTACATTTATCGGTGAAATTGTAGCGGAGTTATTGGCGCGATTACGGAAAGGTCCGTAGGTTCGCCTTCGTCGGTTTCGAGATAACTCCCGGATAAGATACGGTAATGAAAGGCGTTGCTACTTTATACCTGTTATTCACGTTACACATTACAAGCAGATTGGAAACATTCAGTACATATAATAAGAAGTAAGTACGCTTGTAACAAGCCCATATAAAATCCGTAAATGGCACGGCACGAATACAATGTTGCATTTTAAAGAAAAATGTACAATTGCAAGAAGTTTACAAAATATTGAGATTCACGAATTTGTTTTATATTATAGAGAACAGAGTGCCGCATAAATTATATAACACTGAGAAACGAATTAATTATAATCCGCGACAAATCTATCAGATCATTCCCCTTAATTTAACCGCTTAATTTAACCACTAAATTATCTGTGCAATATTAAAAAAGAAGTTATGCGAATCAAAATGTTATTACGTACCGCAGCTTATGGCTAATTAAAAAATTTCAAACCGTCACTGTGGAGAACCGTTTCTATATATTCCTATCTTCGCCTCGGCGTCATCGAAACTCGCCGAAACGGTATTCTAGTCTCCTCTCGGATTCCGGCCATATCCTCGATTTTTCTCGCGACAACGAGGTCATGCGAAAGCACCTCACGTAGAAAATCCACCGCTCGCTCGTCTTCACGTGCCACCGTCGCGCCGACTGCTTCCCGCACCACCGCGTCCATCCTCTATCTCCCTTCTACCCTTTTTCCTCGCGACGTTTCATTTCCAGCGCGGGGGCGCGCGATTTCGGGCGCATAAATCGCCACGAGCCAGGAACAGAAAACACCCGCCTTCTTCCACCTTCCTGTTCTTCTTCTTTCTCTGACGCTCTTCGACTTCTTCGAGGGACGCGTTCGTTTTTCCCCTCCCGCGCCTCGTCCTTGTATCCCGCTTTTCTCGCCTAGAGGGTACTAGAGCCGGAGGTGGATGAAAGTTTCGAACGAATTTGCATGTCGCTCTCCTAACGATTTCCTCCTTCGAGAAGAAAACTCAGGCTTCATCTCGTTTATCGATAAAAGAAATGACGTTGAATAACATCTCCTCTTCGTTACCGTGCGAGATACTTTCAATAATGCCCATTGCAGATTTCTGACGCAATGGATTAAATTACGTGAAATTTAAATTCTATTTCTTGTGTAGATTCCGATTTTAGAATCCAATTTTAGAAATATCGGCAAAACACGTCATTTCGGTCACAAAATAGAACTTTAAATAATATATTGCTTCATTGATCGAGACTTAATTATTTCGCAAACCTATTGCAAAATTTATCGTAATGTATCGCTTATATTTTTACTGTAATTTTCTAAATAAGAATTTCAAGAACGTTAATGGAACAAGTACATAATATTCATAAATATTAGTCCAGTTTATGAAAATATTATAAAGCAAGTGGAAAAATTTTTACATATTTTGCTTTTATTGTTGATGTTCATGCAAATTTAAAAGTCAATCCTTTCTGACGTATTTATATTGCAATCCTAAAATTATTATATTATCCATTACTAAAATTAATTTTTTGCAATGCATATTCTCTCTCTCTCTCTCTCTCTCTCTCTCTCTCTCTCTCTTTATGTATATTTATGTGTATTCTAATAATAGTAATATAATTCCTTTCTATAAATCTTGTCGCTGAATTCTATTCTTATCTCATCTTGTAGCGGACGATTTCCTGTAAGCAGCGCCGCGCGCTTCGATTCCAACAAGGAATCGCAACCACGGCAAAAAATTTCCCGTATCTCGTTGACACGAGACACCGGGACCTCCGCGTGGGTACCATTTTGCCCTTCTTTTTTCCCCCTTTCCACCGTTGTCCCACCCGCGCTGGCGCGTCCTCTACCCCGTAGATCCCCTCTAGATGCGTTTATCTTCCATACCCTATTGATCCGTAAGTGATGGTGCTCCGGAAGGTGGAGGGTGCCGGTGACGGGGGCGGGTAGATCGGTCCCGGGGACAGGGAAGGGCGAAAGGTGGTTTTCGCAAAGGGGGGAAACAGAGAGATCGAACTCTTGCGCGCGGATCGCACGATTAGGTCGTCGAGTAGCGAAAGAGAGAAAGAGACGGGGAAAAAAGGAAGACGAGGATACCCTGAAAACCGAGCTCGCGGAATGAAATAATAATATTAAGATGGATAGAGCGAGGCCCCAAGTTCTTCGGTACACGGCGACGAGGGGGAAAGATGTGGCCGCGGGGCGGGAGAGCAAGACAGGAAGAGGGGCAGGGGGGAGAGGTAATATGGACCGGCGGCGGCTGACAGTGACGCAAGAAGCTTTTTCATCATTTCCAAACCATCCTAACTTCGCCCTCGGAATAGCTCAAGGCGAATCCATACGCGGCCACCCTCGTCTCGCTCTTCCACCCCGCGATATCCTCGTAGGGGATCTTCTTCTTCTTTTCGTATCCAGGTGGATACGCCGTATGCTATAAGTCTATATACATACATATCTTGCTCGATATTCAATGTGAACGAGATTTTCAGTAAAATAATTTTACGAAGAAGTATTATAACGTATGAATAGTTTTAATTCTTTTAAATATAAAAGCTAAAAAAAGGGTTTATGTAAATTTAAAGAAATGTAACTTTTCGAATGTAAAATAAAAATTTGAAACTACTATAAATTAATTACGATAGTTTTTCAGTTATTACATTTTATTTTGCGTCAAAAATTGTTGGGTTAAAAAATTTTCTTTTATGCGCGTAAATAAAATGTGATGAATTTTAATTCATTGAAGAAGAAATATTAGATTTTTTATTGTACATATTCAATGTAAATTCAATTTATATAATATTCATGTATTAAAGTAATAGTAGATGTATTTTTATATTTATCTTTTGGAAATTTATTTTTGTGATAATTTGCATTAAACAGAATCAATCGTTTTCCGAATTGGAAATCTAATAGCCCATTTGGAAAATCTAATTACCTCTCGCTTTCCCTCCCACGAATAGAGATGGGTCACATGGTGCTCATTACTTCTATATCTGGGATGTGCAACCACCGGTATAATAGCACTCATTTATAACGTTAATAACTGACAAGCCGGATATGAAACATAATATTCCTGTAGCATATTAAATTCTAAATATGAGCTTAATTCACATGTTAATGCATTAAGAGCTATTGCAATAACAAATGTATGCAATAGCAGATGTATTAGCATATGCCACAATGAAACAATTAATGACTGGCACAATCTATACAAAAAAACATATCTCCTAAAAGATATGTTTCTAAAACGACATCTCCAAATAGCTCATTTTTATTCTAATCTAATATGTAACTGTATAGAAGTTTTTATGTTTAGCACCACTCTGTAAGATGTATTAAATATTGCGTTTTTATCAATAATAATTTTATTAATAATAATTTTTACACATAGCACAGCATAATGTTGACAGTTCCCGCACTTTAACACCTCGTGATCATCCCGTTGCCCGGAAAATACTGTAGCAGTTGTCGTAAAACTTGCGAATTAATATCACGAGAGCAGAAGGAGAGAAGCGGAAACGCGGCTCGAACACGCGTGCCGAACTGAAAGTATACGAGCAGGTTCGAAAGCATGAGGCCCCCACTGGTCCGCTTTCCTCCCCTTCGCTGCCTACTTCTCGGGGCCCGGATTCATGCCCAGTTTTTATCGCGACGCTTTGTTCTAGTCCCGCGGCGCGACCCCCTTACGTATACATCACATCACAATGTGTCGTTTTTTCTTGTCCCGAGGCCGGCTTGCGTAATGGGCCCCTTGTGCGACTACCGTCGGGGAAATACGTCTTCTTCAGGACCGTGTTCACAGAGTAGTTGGTAATGTCTTAAAATTTTTCACTTTTTTTTTATGCGATATGCATATTGCTGATAATATTTATTACGTACGTATGCGATGTAGTATTATTATTAAAATGTAAAATTATTTTTATAAAACTTATAATATTTACAAATTTGAAGAGAACCAAAAAAACTGAAAATATAAATCATTATCAAAATAATATCAATTGTTATATTACTTTTCTCTCCATGGTTAATCGCGTCTCTTTGACACAATTATAATAATAATTTTACTAAAAAACAGTTATGAAATTTACAAAATATAATATGTATAAATTTTACATTTTAATACATTTTTTCTTATCATTTTTCAAGTAACGGAAAATTCGATAAAAGCATAAAGTAAGGATGTATAAACTTCAAGAGCAGGGTGCAGAAGACCTGATGTTGCACAGTTACGGTTCTGGCTCGCTTGTTATTTCATTTGCATACTTACTCGCGGTCGTGCCCGAGAATTCAAACCGTATACTACGTTTACGAAAGCACGGCGGAAGATGAGACCTTTCGAGCGACAATATCTAGATCCCTCTGTTCTCCTTATTTCTTTTTTTTGTGACACGTATGCGCATACGCGCGAGAATTCTTTCACGACATACGGGCCCGATAATTCGTGCGAGGTCACGTCGCCACCGGGGTCGACATCGGCGAAAAGACATAAAACCTTCCGATCTCCGTGATCCGCGCGCGGGACCCAACGTGCACGATCTTGATTCTCTTTATGGCTCTTTAATAAGGGCCAAAGATGAGTACGTGCACGTCGTGTGCACGTATTTGCGTACCTTCGCTTTCCCTTTAGGGAAAGAGAACGGTGAGATATTTAGCATATTAAAAAGCAGCCACCCGCCGAGCGTTGAATGACGCGGAGCTGTTCTCAGCTGGAGCGAAAATTGAAAATCGAGATTTGACGCGCGAGGAAATGTTGAGTTGAACGATTTGCTGGGACAATAATACATTTAACATTTTTATTAAAAAATATTCCATACTCGTAAAAATGAGATGTGAATGAGAAAATCAATCTCGTTGCTTTTCATTGCCGTTTTGCTTGACGGACAGAAATTATGATGGTGAGACTGAGCACAGAGTATGAAAGATCAGGCAGCGAGCAAGAGCGAATATAAATATCCGACCAGGATGTCGGAGACAAAATACCGTTTCCGCCGTATCGCGAAAGAAAAGAGACGAAAGGAGCGAAGAACTTTCTCCATCCCTTCCGACCCGCCAAGTCACGGCCACCACGGAGCACAAGGATAATTGCATTAATTTATTCCCGATCCGCCATAGAAATTCTAGATCCTTCGGGCTAATTACGTTATTAAAGGACTCGGCTACTACCCCACACCATCCCCGTAGGATTACAGTTCCCGATAAAATTCCTCAAGGAGCAAAACGCCCACGATCTCCTGCCGCACACCATCGCTCCTTGACACTATTAAATTGCGATTTGCACTGGCGAATCACGGCCGGTAGTTAGATTCATGCCGATGGTAAGTAATATTCAAGAGTTTTTTAAAACTGTTATTACGGCCGGCCCCTGTCTGGCTCTCGAATCATAATCGACCGCGCACAGAGCGACAAAGGGGGAAGTTCGTTAAGCCGTTCGCTCCTCCAGAAACCGCTGATTGTACGCAATTACGAAGCGAATCGCTGATCGAAGAGCCTATGCCGTTGCGCTAATTGTTAATTTGGAGACGAGGACTTCTATCTACTTCATACTCCGATAGATCAATTAAAACTTTTATCTATTTAGTCGTCCCGAATGATGTCGAGAAAAGCTTGATAATTTTCCGAATTTGTTAAGTGATTTAAATTGTAAAGAAGAGATCCATATACATTAATTTTATTTTAAATTTATTTTTAGAGAAACTTTCTTGCAAAATTTTTTTCATCTTTAACGTTAAATAGTTTTATAATTTATTTGTAGATAAAGAGCAGCTATTATACGTGTTAAAAATACTTTAATATGTTTTCACCAAAAAATTTTATTAATTACTCTCTTTAAAAAATTATGATTAAAAATATGATTTAAAAAATATTCATGAACATTTAATAAGAAATTATATATAATATGAAATAATCTGAAGAGGAAAACGTGTGAAAATACTTGCTCATAATTTTCACAGTGTTAACAAAGACATAGATGAGTAATAAGCATCTCTATTAACGAAAATGAATTAATTAGACAGCGTGAGAGCTTTCACTTCCTGTTCCGGTCGACGTCGCAAGTTTCTTTTAAGACAGCTGATGCTGATACAGTAGCAGGGTTCGAATTTGCATAAGGCCCCATAGAGAGAGAGAAAGAGAGAAAGAGAGAGAGAGAAAGGCTAACTTGATTATTTCACCTTCCCGAGAGCAAGTTGTTCCCCTTGCTCGAGTAATGCGCAAGCTTTATAATTAGAAGGGGCTGTTTTCATGTAAATCTGTAATGGTAGCTGAAATATGTCTCACGAATATATCAACCGACGTATCATGTTCCTTCGGCATGTAATTCTCAACAAATATTCAAATGCAACCCATAATTGCGCTTCGTGTTTCTACTGTCGTGTTCTCGTGACGATAATTTGAAGTATTTTTTAACGTAAATATTTTTTTAATAAAA
Source organism: Tetramorium simillimum (assembly GCA_011636635.1). Taxonomy (NCBI): domain Eukaryota; kingdom Metazoa; phylum Arthropoda; class Insecta; order Hymenoptera; family Formicidae; genus Tetramorium; species Tetramorium simillimum. The sequence goes on from VBVQ01002587.1 coordinate 20,988, forward strand.
ATATTTCTTTTTATTTGAAGTTTGAACTTTTTAGTATTCCTATTTTTAGCAATATATGACAAATTACATTGATATTTATTACAATTAATGATTAATCGCAAACAAATATTAAATAATTTTTCTCAAATTTAATAACAATTTTCTTGTTACTTATCTACAAAATTATGATGCTTTCAATCAAATGCAGAATAATGATTGCTTTTAAAGATTCACGAAAAACTAAATGAAAATAAAAGAGATAGGTATGTCAGCAAAAAGATGACGAGAAAAACGTGCGGAGAAAGGGGCGTAACCTGGGAAGAAGAGCAGATATAGCGGGACTGCATCAGAACGAAATGGGCCAACGGAATTTCTAATGAAGTGTGTGTGAACTTCGACCCGGTTTCGTAACCTAATTAAATCCGGAACACGTATGCAAATTTTCGCACAGCGTGACGGCGTCTCGCTGAAACCGACCCCCATCGTCTTATTCCCTTTCTCTCTTTTCCGCTGTCGCGCTGCCCCAATGCGCTACAACACCGCCGAGATTTTGGCTTCGCACGCACTCGCAATTGTGACCCCGAATTCGACCGTTAATTAATTAGAAGTCTCCATGCGGAAGGGTTCGGCTGGAATACCGTTACAAGACCCGAACGTTCGCAAACGAGTCAATAATTCACGAAGGAATTAAAGCTCTATATATAACGCAATCCTTTAGACCTGCCAAATGCTATGATCTCTCGACAGGAATCGTTGTTTAAGTTCGATTAAATATTCATATCGAATGAATAAATAGAGATAGACACATAGAGATTAACCAAGTTAAATATAAAGAAAAGAAAAATATATAACAAACTTATTATTATGATATTATAAAGAACTGTAGGACCAAAAAAATAAATCACAGAGATTATTATAACAATTAACAAATTCTCTTTAATTTTTATTATATTTATTCTGAGTATAATGAAATGAGGAACGTTAATAAAAATTTCTAAATCAAGTTCTTCAAAAAATTATACAGAAATAGTCAGCAATTATACAAAATATATGAAAGCATTCCCTAATTTCTTAACTTAATAACATAAAAGAGATCTCTTTTATTGCCGAGGTACTATCCATCAGAAAATATTGTCTGTCGAGATTAATATATTTTCGAGTGAATCCCATGCAAGACAAATCGTAGTAACAAAAAAGATCGACCTGTGCTTGACACGATGTCAATGGTCTTTTCAACTTCTGCCGCGACACATCGGTGGCAACAGTGCAACCTGCCTGTCCCACAATGCAGCTGAATGCACCCAGTATCGACAATACATCCGAACCGTTCGATGGGGATGAATATCTATTGATTGGTGGCATGGGGCGGCCCCTTAGGATCGTTTCTCGATATAGATGTGTACCTGCTATGGCCCCAAACACGTCCCGCTCTACCTGCGAGTACGCGCCAAATTATCGTGTTCCGAATGGCACGTGTCACCTGACAGGTATCCGCCTGACACCAACAGAGTGATGGAAGCTTCCAATATCACTAATGGGTGCTACTTAACTAGACCAGCAATTTGAATAGCTCCAAACGCCAAGAGCCTTCATTATTGTCTGTTTATAATTATCGCGTCAGAGCTTATTCCAATTGCAATATTACGTACTATATTAATAATGTATAGAAAATAGATTAGATAAGAGTGTTAAAATAATTCTTAATACTCACATCTTATCTGACTGATGAGATTTATTGCATGACTATATATAATAATCTAGGCTGCCATGTTATATTAAATAAATACATTGAAATACGCATAGCTAAATTAACACACTTTAATAAATAGTAATTACATTAATTACACTATTTAATCCTCTTATATTGGATTTAAAATATTACACTATTTTTCTTTAGTTTTATAATTACATGATTAGAGGTCATTTATAATATATTACTTGAGATAAAGGTACTGATTAATGTAAAATACTTTTTTCAACTTATGTATATACTATATATAATCGAGATATTGTTTGGTCAAAAAAGAAAAATTCTGATATAGATTACTGATGCATCATACATATACATATGACTAAAAACAGTATTCATTTCATTATCATCTCAGAGCATATGGTAATAGATAACGGAAATTTTGGGTCACGCATAATAAACGTTTACCTTCGATCATACGCGTGAACGCAGCTGGGTCTATATCCATTATAGATCGGTAACACGATATCGATGTATTTTCCTAACGCTCGGCAAACATTCGTGTAAAACAAGTTCGGTTAGATCAAGCCAGAGAAAAGGTTGAGCTCGAAGAAGACGATAATTTTACTATGCAAAATCGCTGGGTAATAACTCCTTCTTTTTCATACAACAAACATTTAACTTCCTTAGAATTGTTCTATTCCAGATTTATCGTAAAATTTATATAAATAAACACGTTCAAAAATAGTTATACAAATTTTTAGTAACTGACTCAAATATTAATCGTTTACTTATATAAAATATAAAATGTAGAATTTATTATCAAAGGTTTAATTTGACATCAACTAGAAAAAATGGCACGTAAAATCGAAACAGTTTTTTATTTCGAAAAGAAACGTTCTAGAGACGTTACGTTTATTGTTTTACTTATTTCATTGACATAAGTATTTTCTTCAAGTATATGTTATGTAGCTTGTCACACACGAATTCGGCGACTCGAATCTGATGATCTGTGAAAGTTTAAACAAACGTTAGAAGCATTCATATGAATGCGTGTGCGTATCAAATTCTGGCGATACGCTCCTCGCGATAAGGCAACGTGCGAATCCGCGTCTCGCGATTCGCCCTAATGAAACCTTAAAACGCGTATCGAATGTCGGTCGCCTTGGGGAGATCCCGAGATGGATCGCGAATGCAGAAAAGAACGAAGGCCCCCTCGCATCCGGATACGTTCCTGTCCTGTCGCTCGTACGTCAACCCTCGTTGTTTTTTTGCCGTGCTCTTAATAATTGATCATCTGATTACGATACATTATACCCTCCCTATCCTCCCC